>CAKNWW010334165.1:0-14841 GCA_932074435.1 Andricus kollari
CAACAAAAAATGTAATAGTTGGTGTGTCAACTATAAAAAAGGATTTTAATTTTAAGTCAAAAACAGTTGAATTGAACCAAAAGATACATTTTTAAACAAGCCGTTACACTTTTAACCAAAAAAGATGACATTTCTACGAAAAGAGATACATTTTCAAATCAAATAGACAAATTTTCTACCAAGAAAGATTTTTCAGTAAATAAAAAAAAATTCAAGAAAAATTTTGAATTTTCAAGATAAAAAGAAGATCTTTAGATACAAAACAGTAGAATTTTCTACCAAAAAGATGAATTTTAAATCAAGAAGATTGTCTACTCAAAAAGACGAAGTCTCAACAAAATACATAAAGTGTTAACCAATTACTTGAATTTTTAACCAAAAAGATTAATTTTCTACCAAGAAAAACGAATTTTCAAAAAATTGCATACATTTTCAACTAAATAGTTGAATTTGCTACCAGATAAAGTTGAATTAAAAAAAAAAGTTAATTTTCAACGAAACAGTTGAATGTTCAACCAAAAAGTTAAATTTTCAGTTAACAAAATTTATTTGTAACAAACAAAAAAAAGCAACTTTTTAATAAAGTAGTTCAATTTTCAACTGAAGAGATGAATTTTCAATTAAAATTATTAATATCATACCAAAAAAATAAGAATTTTCAGGAAAACAGTTCAACTATCGACCAAAGACTTGTATCTTCAACAAACAATGTAATACTTGATCTTTCGACAAAATACTTAAATCCTAAATTATAAAAGGGTTAGTTTTCAACAAAACAGTTGCATTTTTTAACAAAAATTTGATTTTTTACCAGTAAAGAGGAATTTTTAACAAAATACATTAATTTTCAGTCCAATAGTTGAATTTTCAAATATAAAAGATAAAGTTTCAATCAGATATATAATAGTTAATTTTTTAGTTGAACAAATTATTTTTCAACAAAAAAAATAATTTTTTAAATTTTTAGTAAAAAAAATTAATTTTTAAGAGCAATAAAACGAACAAATTGTTGAATATTCGAAACGAAAATACGAATAAATTTTTAAACAAATTTAATTTTCAACTGAAACAGTTAAATTTTTAAGTAGACAGTTGCATTTTTAATGAAAAAAGATACAAATTTCTACAAATAGAGATAACAAAACAGTTGAATTTTCAACCAAGAAGGACGATTTTTTAACAAAATTGTTGAACTTTCAACGAAATAATTAAATTTTAAACCAAATAGAACTATTTTTAACCAGAAAAGATGCATTCTCAAACATAAATTTAATAGTAGACTTTTCAATCGAACAGGATGAACTTTCAACCTAAAATAGTTGGATATTCTTATTGAGTTCTATTAACTCAGTTAATATTTAAGTTACAAAACGAGAAAAAGGAGATAGACTGTAAACCTTGCGATAAATAAGTAGGGATTTTAATCATTTGTAGAATAAAGAATAATAGAATAAAGAATAATAGTTTAAATAAACATTGAAGTTTACACTCCCAGAACTGCTGGCCCACGCAGTTTCTCAGCGGGCAAGGCGAGAGACGGTTGCGACTCTCGCCTCGGAAGGGCCGCAATGCGCGAGTACTCAGAGGAGTATATTGCGTAATATTATGCATTCCAACTGTAAACGGTTCAGGCGGCCCTGACTGTCAACGTTTCGAGGGTACCAAATAGTAACAAGGCCAGTGCGAAGCAACCCCCGAAACTTTTATTATATGGGACTTGAAGTGTATTTTCAACATTTTACAAAATGTGTCGTACTGCGCCAAATTTTAAGCCCTGAGTAAATGATAAAATTGTAGGATTATAAAATCAAATACTCATTCTTAATAAGACATCTTATTTTCTAAAATAATTTTCATTAAGGTTCTACGTTTATTTAATTAATATAGTTTATACGTTATTTGTATATTCTTCCCAAAGTTTATAAAATCTTAATAAGAGTGGGGGGGGGGGGGCGGTCGGACAAAAGATCATTGTGTCTTAAATGAGTGGAGGTAGTTCAAAATTTCGAAAAAACACTGCGCGTAATTCGTGGATGACCCCTTGGTTATTTATTCATTTAGTGTTTCGTGAATTTATGATTATTACATTTAATACAACACTAATATTACTAGGTACTACTAATATTATTACCTATATACAGGCACAACGATTTTTAAAGAATACTGCTTCAAATATGTAATACCAAATTCAATATGACGATTAAACATTAATGTTTAATCGTCATATTGAATTTGGCATTTTTTAATTAATGCTGAAAAATACAAAAAAACCTTCTCTACACACAATACCGTAAATAAAAACAAAAATAAATTACAACTTACCAATATGAAGGCCCTGAAAGCAGATATATAATTATTATTTCAAAATAAAAAATATATTTAATTACTTAAATTAAATATTGGTCATTAAATTTAAAAAAATTGAAATTCTAAATAAGGGCCTACATTTTCATTTTGTTTATTATTATTTTTATATTTATTCTTAGTCAGGCAAGTAAAAAGTTATCAGTATAATCAACACAGTTTGTGAAATCAAAGTTTGCCAAGTAATTTTAAAAGATATTTAAACTTTTTAGTTGATTAAATTAATAAAGTTAAAGGAACTCTGAGAATGTATTAAAAAAAATAATAAATCTTGGCATTCTCAAAGTTTATATAATTTTTGCAATTTAATCAATTAAAAAATTTATATATCTTTTATAATTTTTTACCATACTTTGATTTAACAAATATTGATTGTACTGATTGCTTTTTAATTTGCGGATTTTTTTGCATCGTAGATGTTCTTGGTATGATTTCACTTCTTTTTAAATAAAATTTTTTATTCAATCAAATAATCGTTTCAAAGTACTAAAAATATTTAATACACTTAACAATATGATATGAAGCATATTTAATTGGTATTGATATTTATATTGGCTGTGGCTACGTGTAGGACCGAAATTTCGGTAGAAGTAGCCAGATTTTTTAATACGAATAGGGGGAGCTGCAAAGGAGCTACTTGTACCGAAATTTCGGTACGTATAGCTGGATTTTTTCGGTAATGGTAGACACTACCATTTATATTATTATTTAAAATATAATTATTAAACTAGGTAAATATAGGAGAAATAAATAAGATTTTAAAATATGAAAATATGTACTGCTGTATGCTCTTGTAAATCGTTTTTCCATGATGACATGCAAAATCACAAGCTGATTGTTCCCTATAGAGATTTTAAAGATTCTAGAAGCCTTGGATTGCCATTAGACGAACATATCCAATACATGTACGATAACTAGCGTTCTTTCGAGAAAAAGTATGCGGTCTTTTTACTTGATGGCGATTTACTAACGCAAATCTTGATAAAAGATGAATACTTTACAATTCGTCGTACTAAAATTATTCTACGCCATGTCGCTCAACTCTCAAACTGAGAAAATGAGGTTTAAAGTTTAACCATATTATACTGTATTAAAATGTTGTTAAATTTCAAAATACTGAAAATAAGTTTGTCGGTCAAAAATAATGTGTGATCAAGAACATATTTATACAAATTTTATTATTTTTTAGCTGATATGGAAAGGTGGTTTTGGACATAGCGTATTTTATGAATTCAAAAATTCATTGTTTCTCAGAATTATAGTACCGCATGTCCAGAAAATATTTGTATAATTTAACTATTTACAATGAAAGTTTTAGGTAGAAAGTTCAACAGAATGATATAGTTTACATTATTCTATTGTATTGCATATCCTGAATTAAATTAGTTATTCCAAGATCCAAAGTTATTGACTTTCGAGTAATGTTTTAATGGTTACCCTTGAGCTTAAACATATTTTTGAAAAATGGTATCTCTCAAATTGAAGTAAGTTTATCCATCTAAAATATGCGCAACGAATTAATTGGCATAAATTCTAATTCTAATTAACGTCACTATTTTAATTAAGAATTGCAACAGCTTAGAGTATAAATTTCAGGAAAAAATGTATTTATAGACAAAGTTTAACACTCACTGAGCCTATAAAAATAATAAGAGTTGCAAATTTTTAAAAAGTGTACATGGCTTAGTATAACTTCCTGTAGCTACAAGTAATCATTTTTAATCTCGAAAACCTTAGCAAAAATGAAATAAAATCCCAATTTTTCAACTGCCACAATTCTGAATCAGCATTCGAATAAAAAGATTTCTAATGGAAAAAGGAAAGACCTGATTCGAAAATAATACTGCCAAGCTGCTTTCTGTTGATGTCGGAAGAGATGCAATCAGATGAAGATACTGAACCCTTCTCTAGATGATGGTAGATAATATGAAATAAAAAAGTAGTAACTTAATATTCGCATAGAATAAAACCGATTTCAACAGAATAAGTCACAAGAGAACATTGAAAAAAGTTGAAAATATCGCAAAATGAGATTTACAAAAAAAGTATTTTGACTAATTATCTAATTTTCTAATTCAGAAGAGAACGAAATTAGAAAATAATAACATTAAGATAAATATTTTTTATATTTCTGAAGATATATATGTCTATATGATACAAATCAAATAAGAGGACATTTCTTCTTATGACGTGTATTCAAATTGGATAATTCTGTTAATATAATGAAAAACAGAGACAAATATTATGGTACCCACTGAGTTTTAATGGCCCCGTTCTCTTTTCAGATTATTTCAAATTAATACTAATAGTGCATTCTAAATTTTAATCAGTCAAAAGTGACTGATTCGAAGTCAATTTGACTTTAAAAAGTTCATTTTTAACCAAACACGGAATCGTAAAATTTTCAATTAGCGAAAATACTTTCTGACAGAAAAATCGAATTTTCAACAAAATAGTTAAATTTTTAACCAAGCCGATGAATTTTTAAAAAAGATTATTTAAACAAAAAACTCTTCAAAAAGGAAGTTCCATTATCAACCAAACAGATGAATTTTCAACTAAAATGATAAATTATTAAGAAGCAAAAAAATGAATTATTAACAACGTATTACAACATTCAACCAAGTAGTTGAATTTAACCAAGAAGATGAATTTTCAGCCAAGAAGATTTATTTTCTGCCAACAAAAACGAATGTTCAACCGAACACATGAAATTTCAACCAAATAATTGCCCTTTTAACTAAAAAAGATCAATTTTGAACCAAAAATGAAAAAAATGGATAAATTATGTTAGACAAGAAAGTGAACAGAACGTTTGCAAATCCAAATTACGCACATATAAGTTTATATTTGTCAACAGGCCGGTCCACAAATATTACTGAATAAGTGTTATTAGGCATTTTTGTCTAGAAATTAAAAAAAAATCTATTTAAACTTTTTTCAGACTTTAATTAGGCAAACCATTTAGGCTTATGTGTTGATATATTTTTAGATTCTTATGAAATTTTCGCTTCAATTTTATATTATTTAATTTCAATCGGACTGCAGTGATGTTTCTGAAATTGCATAATTAAATCATAAAACTTCATCCCACTTACACGAAACATCTATCCCCTTATTTTTGGGTGATTGCCAAACAAAGTTTAGAATACACTTAATTAATATTTGCATTACAATAGAAGAAATCACTTAATGTGTTCTGTTAATCGCTCTGTTTTGAGAACTTTTTTTTATTTTAATGTAAATCTTCGAATTTGGAAGGTTTCAACGGAAAAGGGTCTGAACTTGGATTGAATTGCCAAATTTTGACCCGTACAACTAGAAACTGTCCACATGTGACACTTTCAATGGGAAAATGTCAAAATTTGACACTTTCAATTGGAAAATGCCCAAATGTCACCCTTTCAAGTACAAAATACAAAATATCCTTCTTCCCACCGTTTTTTTTTTGCTCATCAACAATTTTGGTTGGCGAAGGGGGAGGGGGTCTATCAGAAAAAGTTATGCCCGGTCTGTTTGAAAAAGTATTGGCGCCACTGAAAAAAATGAATTTTTAACATAGTAGTTTGAACAAAAATAGATGAATTCTCAACGAGAAATGTAATAGTTAATATTTTAACCAAAAAGATGAATTTTGACCAAGAAAATTTATTTTTGCCCAATAAAGACGAATTGATCTAATCAGTAGTCTCGACTGACTGAATCAGTAATTTTCAATGATTTAACTGTAACTTTAATTAAATATTCAATTAAAGATACAATTTAAAAAAACATTCAAAATGACTGATTTTCTCATTTTATCATTTTGAATGGCGTAGTCAGTAACTTTCTCTATTTAAATCAGTCATTTTAAATAATAAACCAGCAACTTTTACTAATTACATCAGTCGTTTTGATTGATATAATCGGAAACTTTCAGTATGTTAATTAGTCATTTATGGTTAATTTTAATAATTTTTTAAAATGAAGGAATTTAATGAAGAACTTTAATTTATAAATAATTTTAATATTTTATTATAGCAGATAAAACAATCACTTCTTTTGACTGAAAATCAGTCACTTCCAGTGAATGTTTCATTCAGCAATATTGACTGATTTATCTGTTAAAGTGACTGTTTTGCCGGAAGAAATTACTCAAAACATGCTCAATTAATTCAATCAGTCAAATTTTGAGTCAATTTTCCTCATTCGTTATAAGGAAATTTTTTTGGTTCCATCATGCCTGCACATCGAATCTATTTTCATAATTTTAATACAAAAAATTCCGTACGACATTATACTTTTTTCCTTGTATACGAAGAAGTAGTGATAATAATTATTAATTATCAATTCAATCTCAATACGAGTGATATCCAAAAATCTCATGTTCCTCTAGCATTTTCTTACTGGCATAAAGCGATTTTTTATTTTTTATTTACAATTGGTGTCAAATGATAGGACATTTTACGGATAGTATACACTATCCGCCGGAAATATCGAAACACCTGTTTATTCAGATGTTGCTAAAGTGCCGTTATTTTTATAATATTGTATTAAATATTATTTCCTCATAATAGCACAAAAGTTAATAAAATTGTGCGTCTAAAAAGTCAAAGTTGAAGGAAAAATGTTAATTTTATTTAATAAATATTGAAAAAGGTCAAATTTCAATGTTTTTTAGAAAATATCAATAACTTTTTTTTTAAACTGCTTGGTCACATTTTAAGGGTCGACTTCCATAGTATATGTATTTTGCTAATTTATTGAGATGACTTTTTCCCTAGATTCTAAGCTTGTCGCAAAAAAGACGTAAAATTTTTTATGAAGACTAAACTTTACAGCTTAATTTAAAAAGTTCAATACATATATATTATCAAAGTATAGTAATATTTTAGTCTTATTTTTTAATTTTACGACTTTTTTGTACCAAGCCTGATCGTGGTATAGAACCTATTACAAAAATTCGAAAATTTTTAAAATTATTTTCAAATATTAACATTTCTAAAAAATATCGAAATTTGGCGTGTTTCTATGTATCTTTTTATAAAATTAAATTTTTTCTTTCAACATAAGCGTATTAGAGGCAGAATTTTTATTAGCTTTCGTCGAAGCTTTCGTGTTATTATATGGAAAAGAATGGCAATTTTTTATTATAAAAATTTGGACACTTTGGCAGCAGCCTAAAAACAGGCTTTTCCATAATTTCCAATAGTTATGATTTTTAAACAAACCGATCTACAATATCAGACACAGAAATGCCCATAAATTTTATGTCTGGAAATAAGTATTGATAGTAATTTAATGTCAAAAATTAAAAAATATAAGAATTAAAGGAATCTTTCACATTGTTGAGCCGAACCTGAGTAGTAGAAAAAGTGGGGGAATGTATAACTAGGCTGGGAGGAGGCGAGAAGAGAGAAAGAGTACCCTTGGTATCATGGGGTTAACGGTGGAAACTATACGGGGTGGGGATCAGTGTGTACCCACGAAATGAGGGGAATGTGTCGTCGCTCGATCGCTCCTGCACGTATGCTTCGGGTATCTCCGGAAGCTCTCGGCCGGCGCAGGTACACGTTATTAAGCTCGGTTTATGGTTTCCGCTTATATACATATACATATATATATGTAAAATAATCGGAAATATACATTCAGACAATTTTTATGGTAATATTTCCATACATTTTCGGAAGTACCAGGGTCTTACAAGTTTATTGAAAATCTTAAGGACAATGGAGGAGAATTGAAAGTCCTGAAACTTTGAATATTATATCTTTGTATACATTTTTTGACAGATTTAAATAAACTCTGATGTCTTCATTTATAGGTTTTTAAGTTTATTAATTAATTAAAAAAAAAAAGAAAATCGTAATGAAGATTGTTTTTAACATTACTTTTCACCACAACTGGAGAGGAAACAAGTTTCAATATTGATAAGAATTGAATCAAGCAATGGTATTTATTTCGAAGATCTTTTGTTTCTTAAAATCATTCCTTGTCTTTGAAAATTTTTAAATATCGTTTTAAGAGAACGAAGAGCTAGAAATACGTATTTTCACAAAACAGTTTACCACTATTTTGAGAATGGAAGAACCCTTTTTTTTATTCAGGGACATTTTTTTCGGTCAATCTATAGTTTCATCAAGTCATTTTTAAGTAATTTTTCAAGAGTAGGAAGAGCTAGAAGTACAATTTTTTTGCAAAACAATTTATTTGGGAGAATGGCTCATTTTGCGAGGTGCCCAAAATAAGTAAATAGGTATTTTTGTTTTTGATCGGACAATATATTAAATGGTGCTAAATCTTATATGAATAAACAAAACTTTTTCACGTTTTATTACAAATTATCGGTAACCTCACAATGAGATAAAAGACTTCGGCAATATAAAAAATCAGAACGGTCGATTCAGTTGGTTGTTAATTGTATAAACAACTTTTTATTGTTTAAATGTAACTTTTGACAGCAGTAAGGCATTTATCAACAAAAAAAAAACAGAATTCTGGTACGTTTGGTATTTTTACCACTTATCCGTGATTTTTTAAACAATTTCCATTTCTTAAACTTTTTTTTCAACAAAATATAAAAAATTTACACTTTCTCTGAGTAACATGCACTAATTGGTTCACATAAAAGACCAATGCGATTGATTAATTTCATTGCTAATTGTTTAAATAATTTTGCACTGATGAAGTGTAAATTTTGGCTAGAATAATGCAGAAAAGTGCAGTTTATTGCAAAGTTTTCAAACAAATTTATTAGTTTTTTTCATGTTGACACTTTTCATTACTTTCCCATAGTTTTTTAAAAACATTTTTTAAATTGTATAGCCCCTTGAACTAGTTAATTTAAATCGAAAATTAACAAGAACAATGAACTAATTAGTTGATGATATTCAGAAACATTGTATATGTCAAACGTTACATTTGAAAAATTAAAAATTATTTAGACAAATAACAATAAAGTGAATCGATCGTGTTGATCTTTAATTTAAAGTAATTAGCTCATGTTACTCAGAGATGGTGTAAATTTAGGATATTAGCTTTAAACATAACTTTAAAAATCGAAATTGTTCAATTTTAACAATTTTGGTACATTTTTCTGTCTTATTCCAGTGAAAAGTTACACTTAATCAATACAAATTTATTTAAAGTACTAACAACAAATTGAACCGTTTGTTCTGAATTTTCCTATTTCCTAGTTAGTTTATATCGTCTCGAGGTTACAGATAATTTACAATAAAATGTGAAAAAGTATTGTTCAAGCAAAATAAAAATTGTGCAGATAATTAATAATAACTATAAATATACATGAACCTTTTTAATTTGATCATTAAAAGTGAACTGTGAAAAAAACTATACACAACAGTTCACATTTTTCTGGCTTTTTCCAGTGAAAAGTTACATTTAAACAATAAAAAGTTGTTTATGCAACTAACAACAAATTGAATAGACCATTCTGACTTCTTATATTGTTTAGTGTATATCGTTGTGAGAGTATCGATAATTTGCGATAAAATCTGAAAAAAGTATTGTTTAAATAAATAAAAATTGTTTAGATAATTAATAATTAATAAAATTATACACTAAACTTTTTTATTTGAACATTAGAAATCATCTGCGAAAAAAACGAAACATAAGTAATATTTACAACCAGTATACCGCAAAATTCTTAATCCTCGTTTACAGGGTAGTTTTCGGGGCATGCTGGAAGAGGGTGTGTGTGTCAAAATGAAAAATCAATAAATGTGTCACATTCGGGGAAGTGATTTTAAGAGGTCTCTGTAATGCACACTCGGTTTATTGAAAATTACGCCTTCGAATCTCAGATTTGTAGGTATGGGGGTTTTCCCCTCAGTATTCTTATGGGGAAATAGCGGAGGGGCTGGGCAGCACCATTTAATATTGTCCGATTGAAAAAAAAATTCGTATTCACATTCACCTAAACGAAATTCTAACCTCGATTCGAACATGGTCTTTTGTTGAACCACCCTAATGTATATCTCTTTTATTTATGCATTATTGCTTTTTAAATAAACTTTCCTAATATTCTAAACAACCTTTTACCTAAAAAGTCTGAAATTAGCAATATGAAATCATATTTTGGTAAATTGAATGACTGAAAACTTCTTTACTGACAAATAACTTCTTTTCAGGATTTAATTTTTTTAAACAAATGCAAATTATTTCGAAAAATAGAAAGACAATATCAGATTTCAATTTGACTTAGACTTAGAGAATTAAGTGGATTTTTTATCTCTGTATTTCTACTATTAGCAGGCTTGAATTTATAATGATTTACAAATTAGTTTCAATTGTAGGAAAGGAGTAAAAAGATTGAATGAAATCTATATGAATATTGAGGGGTCAACATAAGATTGACGACAAATCGTAAGAAAACTGCATTAAATCGTAAAAATGGATATTGAAGAGCCCACAAAAGGTCGAGGGAGAATTGTCAGGAAAATGCTGGATAAAATCGTAAAAATGAATAGTGAAGTGTTAACATAAGATCGAAGGCAAATCGTAAAATTGCTTTAGTAAGCACTTTTGCTAATCAAGTATTCATTAGTAGATAATTACTTATTTGCAGTAAAATTGTTATTAATTCACTTTAGTGACGAGTTTCTTTTACTTAAATAAATTAGTTACAATTTGACTATGAATTCGTTATTTGTTACTGATAATTAGTAAAGCAATTCGTAAACGATTTGACACTGTTTCTTTATAATTTTTAGTAATTTTCTGACTAGAACTAAATGTAAAATTTTTCAATTATGGGGAAAAAATCAAAATACTAATCTAATTTTACCGATATGTAAGCTTTTATAACGTTATTACAATCTTTATACACATTAAAGTTATATTATAATTTTTGACATTTGATAAAATCGTTCAAAATATTACGTAACAGTATCCATTTACCCGCCCCCCTTATGTAATATATAGTAACATCCCCCCCCGAAAAAAGCTGTTATGTAATTTATATGGATGGCCCCTAAAATTGTCACCTTTGCAAAAATAAATGTTAGAAGGTGTGTCGTTTTTTTCTTGTCTTTTTCATGTAGTCACAAGTACAAAAATCTAGTACGAAAGTGTGAAATAATCCTTTAAGGAGGGGGGGGGGGTTTAAACGTGACGAAACCAAAATTTCGGAAATAAAGGTGATTTTCTGCCTGCATTTTTTTTCGTTAGTGCACACCTTATAAAAAATATAATTATTTAAAAATAGGAGTTCACCAGTAACTAGAAAACTAGAATGTGCAAGAATTACCCAATATGGCCATTATTAAATTTATTAAATTGAATAATGTAGTCTTATAATAAAATCAATATATACATAAGTTCAAGAATATAGTTGTGGTGATAATAAAAAGGAAATCAACGGAAATCAAAGTAAATCAATCAGTGTATACGACAGTGTTATATTTATATTTTCTAGATTATGTATGCAATCTATGTATGTAATAATAATAAATTATATCTAATCCCAAGTTCCTTCCCCATCCTTAATTCTATATTTTATTTCCAAAATGTATGTATACATTAGGATATAATTTATTATAAAATATATAATTTTTTTATGATATTTAATTTTTCCCTTTTTTGTTCTTTATTACAATTTCAGAAACATAATGACATAAAAGCGGAACACTGTCAAATACACTGAACGATTTTCTTTGATTTTCTTTTTATTATTTCCAATATTGTTGTCTTGAACTTATATAATTATTAATTTTATTATGGGATTACATTATTCAACTTAACAAATTGAATAATGGCCATTTTGGGCACATTCTTGATTTATAACTTAAAGTTACTGGCGTATTCGACATTGTAATTCTATTTAAAATTTTATTCTTGTCAGTGAATTTCTTTGAAAAAATGTTATCATTTAAAAAATTCTTATTCATCAGGAATAAAGTTCACAATCCATAATAAGCCACAAAATTAATTCTTAGATCTTTTGTTTAGTTTTTCTTTCCTTATGGCAATATCATTGTCCCAAAATTTGTACAAAAAATTATATAAATTATTCTGCCTACCTATAATTATACTACCTACATATAATAACCCCCACTCAAGGTAATACAACACAATTTTTCGTTTTTTATTTGTGAATATAATTATAACGAAAATTTACAATTACGCTTTAAATAATTTGATTAAAAATGCTATTATTATGGCCGTATTAGTAACCAATATAATAAAATACATTGTCAAGTTGTGGTGTAGTGAACTATAAACGGGTAGTTTAAAAAAAAACTAGAAATGGGTTGAAATATAATTGATAGGAAGATTTTGCCGAGTTGGGGTATTGCCAACTATAAACGGGGTTTTCTTTAAAATACTGGAAATGATGTCAACTATAATTAAGAGGTAGATTTTTCCGAGTAAGGGTATGACAAACTATAAACGAGTGGCTTTTTTTAAAACTGGAAATGGACTCAACTATAATTGAGAGGTAGATTTTTTCGAGTTAGGGTATGTCCAACTATAAGCGGGTGTTTTTTAAAAACTGGAAATGGGTTGGACTATATTTGAGAGATGGATTTTGCTGAGTTGGGGTAAGGCCAAGTATAAACGGGTCTTTTTTTAATATCGAAAATGGACTCAAATATAATTGAGAGGTAAATTTTGCCAAGTTGAGGTATGGCTAACTGTAAACAAGTCGTCTTTTCAATAATGGAAATGGGCTCAGATATAATCAAGATCCATATTTGTCCGAGTTAGGGCATGGTAAATTATAAACAGGTACTTCTTTTTAAAATTGGAAATCGGTTCAACTATAATTGAGAACTAGATTTTTCTGAGTTGGGGAATGGCCAGCTCTAAACAGGTCCTTTTTAAATACTAAAAACAGGCTTAAATATAATTGAGAGGTAGGTTTTTCCGAGTTAGGATATGGCAAAATTGGAAAGGGTGATACCTGAAAGGTTTAATACTACAAATGGGCTCAAATATAATTGAGAAGTAGATGTTGCCGAGTTGGGATATAGCCAATTATGAACAGGTGTTTTTTAAATACTGGAAATGGGTTCAAATATAATTGAGAGGTCGATTTTCCGATTTAGGGTATGGCCAACTATGAACAGGTGATTTTTGTAAAAACTGGAATTTCGGTCAACTTTAATTCTGGGATAAATTTCTCTGATTTGGGGTATGGCCAGTTATACAAAGGACCTTTTTTAAATACTGCAAATAGGCTTACATATAATTGAGAGGGAGATTTTTCCGAGTTGGGGTATACCCATGTATAAACGGGTCTTTTTTAAATACTGGAAATGTGTTCAAACATAATTGACAGGTAGATTTTTCCGAGTTAGGGAATAGCCAACTCTAAACAGGTCATTTTTTAATACTAAAAATAGGCTTGAATATAATTGAGAGGTAGCTTTTTCCGAGTCAGGATATGGCAAACTTTGAAAGGGTGGCTTTTTTTTAATACTGGAAATGGGCTCAAATATAATTGACAGGTAGATTTTGCCGAGTTGGGATATAGCCAACTATGAACAGGTGTTTTTTAAATACTGGAAATGGGTTCAAATATAATTGAGAGGTAGATTTTTCCGAGTTAGGGTATGGCCAACCATAAACGGGTGTTTTTTTTTAATATTGGAAATGAGTCGAATATGATCATACTTAAACTATGATTTATGCTAATAATGTAATAACTGACCGAAATATCCAATACAGGTAGAGAAAATGGATTTTCGATGTAACATTTTCACCGTTGTACATGACTATGATTCGCAGGTGCTAATCTTCATATGCCTATGTTATTCCGACTGTCTTCGTATATTGATATGGCGGAACATAGAAAAAAAAATACTGAAAACAATTTATAAACACATAAGTCACTTTTGATGCGCGTATTCGACTAAAAAAAGTAAGCTCCATCCATTATTTGCCTTAAAAATTGATTTTTAAATTACTTTACAATGATTTGTTGATTAACGCCATTACTTGTTGCATAGGCATTGACTGCTTTAGTATAGGATAAACTACTGTAGATTATTGCGCGAACGCAAACTGGTGTCACGCATCATTACACAATTTCTTGTACGATCCAATAGCCTCGGATATATGTAAATTAGACAATAAGGAAGCATCAGCGGATATCGTTTTCTTTATATTATAGCCTTTTCGAAACGCTGTAATCTCTTATCAACCCTCCTTGCATAGCCAGCAGCTAAAGTGTAATCGTAAACCAAGCTTAAACGCGTGAGCGAGGGTTAATGTGGTGGGCGATCAGAAAAGCTGTGCAGCTGCTGCGATCTATCGGTAAAATCTGGAACTTCCCTTGGTCAAAGAGCCCGCTATTAGCCTGAGCTTTGTGCAACAGGAAACTCCTACTTTCCTCTCCCGAGTGCATTCTTCTTCTCTCTTTACCTTTTCTACTTAACTTTATTACATTTTTTATTTTTCTTATAAGGGAACGTCCATTAATTACGTAAGGCTTTTTCGGGGTGTAAGGAGTTCAGAAAATCTTACGAATCCTTA
>CAKNWW010334172.1:0-16334 GCA_932074435.1 Andricus kollari
TGTGTTGAACACAATATTTAATTTCAAGTTAAAATCTGAAATTATTCAATTTTAAACGGGTTTAATTTAAAATTGTTTAAATATTAAGATTTTCAATTGTAAATTGCGTACAATTTTGAAGATTTAAATTTGAAATTATTAAATTATAACCGCTTTTAAATGGCAATTGTTAAATTTCTGTGATTTGAATTTTTAATCAGAAAAATGTTAGCTTGAATCAAAGAAACATAGGTTTCACCCTGTATAAAAGAAAAAATTTGCTTGATTCAAATAAAATTTTTTCAATTCAAACAATAGTGCATTTAAATCAAACAAATTATTGTTTAGATTAATCAAATGAATCAATATTTTTTTGGTTTGAATTACGTGACAATTAAATACTTTTCTCAATTGTTGAATGTTTTTCTGCTTTCAATCTTAATCATAGAAATTCCACGTTTTTTTCTCAAGTTTATGGGTTCCAATTAGAAAAACTTTTACATCGAAATTCAGATTGTTTGACATTTTTCATTTAGTTCTTCAACAAAAGTTGGCTTTAAAAGAAGAATAGTAAAAAGACTCTCGTATTTCCACTGATAAATTGGAATATCCTCTCTACACCGAACATTCTTGGCACTGTTCCCAAATTCAAAAGTAAAAAGTAAACATTATCTGGTAATAGGCTGATATTCTTTCAATTTTATTGATTTCTGGCGGGGAAAGAATGTCTTAATATAAGGTTTGTTTTATTTTACCATGATTTATCTATCCTGATGTGATTTCTTTATTCCCATCTGATGTATTAAAGAGGTATTTTTTCGTATTAAAATAAAAAAGAAGCAATCTTTGTCAAAAATTCTACTATAAATTTTTCTTTATGCGTCTCCAAAATTAGAGAGACCCAACATTTGTTCATGCAGGTGATGAGTTGTTCATTTGTAGCTGCAGATAAATTGTGTTAGTAATATTTTTGGAAAACTGAGCAATCTGTTGGTGTGTAAACTCTATTTTGATTGTAAAATCGAATTCCAGAATTATTTCTAAGAGTGAAGTTTCGCTTCATAAAGTGATTCGATTTCATTTATTTGTCTTTCGCCGGAATTATTAAGTCAAGTAGGTCACTCATCCGATGATGCTATGTAAGTAGCAAGTTCCTCGTTGAATCTTTAGAGTACCGCCATATCGCGGATGTAGACGTTGATTAGAAGCAATTGCAATTGCTCGGAGACACTGATTCGCATATCTTTCTGCTAATCAGTCAAGCATTTCAAATTTAAATTTATCATCTCAAATCCCAATTATCACAAGAAATTCCTGTAGAAAGCACTGCACATCAAAGCTTTTCAAATTCAGAACCATGAGAAATTTATATCAATTAAATCTGAAGGCATTGGTACCGAAACCTAATCTGACATTTTAATTAAATGAGTGACAGTCGTGACGATGGATTATCTATTCTATACACCTTGTGCCAATACAGGAATATTCACATTTGTTATGTCATTTAAGTCAAATTTTTTTCTGGAAATTATTATATGGTTAGAAACTGCTGTCTGTGTTAGATATTAGTATTTAAAAAAATCTCTCAAGTATTGATTAGGCTCGCTTTTTAGATCAAATATTGTTTTGCCTCTTCCTCCTACGACTCCGCGGTCACGATCTTCGTGACTTGTGTTAATAATGCTTTTTTGTTTTGTTGTTTTCAATAAACCAGCTTGGTTCATCGTTGGTCCAGCTATGTAGAAAGCGTGAGAGTGCTGCGCACAATATTATGATAACGATGTGGACTTGTTCTTCACGTATGGAATAAAAACGTCAAACATTCCCTCTTTGGAAATTCACTTCTTTCAAAAAGCTTTCTTCTTTTTCAAAATTTCATTGATTTGTTTATAGGGGTGTGTCACAAAAGATTGGCCTCTCAAATTTCAGTAACCACTCAAATGTAAGAAAAAAATTCTCGGGTTTCAGCAAGTTTCCACAGCCACTCAGATTATAACCACCGCATTACTCGTTGACGTTCAAATTTTACAGTTTTATAATTTTATCTTTCAAAGGTTAATACTTGAATTTTAGTTTAGCCTCTCAAACGCTTAAAATTGAGGATTGTTTAATTTCAACAACTTTTGATATAAATTGTTTAATTCATATGATTTTTTTCTTTCAAACATTTAAATTGGATACTTGCTTTGGAGACTTTAAAGTTGTTACATTTGAAGTTGCTCAATTATTAGAAGTATTATATATTTTATCATCTCATTATTATAAATGAAGTTCATTAACTTTTGGTTTTTGAACACTTCCATTTTTATGAAACGTTTTAATTTGAAATGGACAAGTTTTTAAGGTTTCTAATTTCGACACCACCATTCTATATGAGCCTACTTGCTGACAGTGCCGTGTATGAGACTATTTCCTATATGCATATACCTAGTGCATAGTCTCATACACGGCGCTGTCAGCAGATGAACTCATATTGAATGGAGACAATATAAAATTGTACATTTTCTTAAAAACCAAGATTTTGTTATGTTTTGTACTTTATTTAGTTTCACAGTTAAAAAAGTGTTGAATTAATAAAATCAGCCTTCTTTTAAAATAAACTATAGACTTCAATCTAGCTTCAAGTCTAAAAGCGAACTTAAATTCAGGTGTACCAAAAACAAGCTGTAACAAAAACTAGACTAAAATGTTGAATTTTGAACGCTATAATTGACCAATTTTCACAATATTTTTAACTCCTTTAAATTAAAAACTACTCATTGATAACTTTAGAAATAAGCTAAACGTCCCTGAAAAACTTTAGGATGTGACTGTACGCATCTTGGATGAGAAATCCCACTGCATCTGGGCCGTACACCTAATGAAGCACTTCTCAGAAAGACTGAAGTAAGTCATGATTAATGATTCGGTTTATTGAGAGGTTCTACTATCTTTAAGAAAGACCTTCTTAAAACATTCTTAAGACTGCGAAAGTTATTTAAGAATTAAATTTACTAAGTGCGATTTCACTATTCCTATTTATGTTTGAACAATATTTTAATTTTTTTTTCATTGGAGACCAAGAAATTCTAAGCGGATTGGATCTGTTAAAAGCATTAATTTTTCAGACGGACGCCGCGCCATCTTGGAAAATACTGCTCTATCGATGAATCTCGGAACTATTTCGAACCGAAGTGCACGCACTCTGTTATGGAAGCTGCGAACCATCAAGAATGATATTTGGATAATTCGAAGATCTCAATTTGAGTCCTTTGAATTTTAACATTAAGCGAATTAGATCTCTGGAAGTAGGGAAACAAACATAGTTTTCAGAATAATGCGAATGGATGAGAATCGCAAAGTCCGTCATGACAGATATCGATATCGAAACGATAACATCCTGCTGCCAAAAGCGCAGCCTTCACAGGCCCGTTATTATAACTCTTGGAGAGTATAAGTCGGCAATAGGGACGGGAGTTAGTTAGTTCTTCGTCAGGAAATCTATTCCGAGCGTGCCAGAAATAACAGCTGACTGTACACATTTCGAGCATACCCAACCATACCCCCTCGGACCACCTTGGATCATCACAAACCTCTTCGAAAACTACGATTCCACTTCCGCCTGCAAACCATCTCTTTTCACCTCTCTCCCCTCATAAAGATTTCCTCTTTCAATCCCACCAGAGAAGCCCTAACTTTGAACTCCGAATTCAATATCGAGGGAGTGTTTTAGAAAACTACTGGGATGGCATCACAAATTAATAAAGACAATTTAAAATGCATGTGACGTAAATTAAATAATAATAGCGGCAATAATATAATTAATGGAAAATCATAAAATCTCTTCAGTAAATTAACATGACCAGACCATGTCATATAGCGAAGTTAATGGATTCGGTAATGCATCGAACTAGCAAGCGGTACTTAGCATCAGTTTTGCAATAAAATTGTTTTTCTTTTCTGTTCTTGGTCCGAGCTCAGAGGCATAATTTACGATCGCCCTCGATGATAAATTTCTAATTCTAATACACGATTCTCAGTGATTACGCGGGTAGAAAAGCACTTGCAATATGACATGTATATTCCATACATTTTTTATGCTCTGATCTTAAAATATGCAGAGACACTCAATTAAATGCAAATCAGTTAAGCTGCCTTTATTCGATTTGATTCTGCATGAAAATGAGGCGTTTCGACATTAGATTGTGATTTAAATTGAATAGCTCTTAAAATATGCAAAATCAATTTGAAATGTAACGTAAATCATTTTTAACGGTCAACCGAAAATGCTTCACTCAATATTAACTTTTTGGTGTTTTCTCTTATTGTTAGTTTATGATCTGAGTTTTAGTAGAAGAACTCATCCCGTTCGTATTGAAATTCTTTAAAGTGATTACGATTAAAATAGTAAATTTTACAGTTTGAAGCACTTCTAATTTTAAATTGCTGAATTTCGATGATTAATTGTAAAATAATTTAATTTTTACGGCTAGAATTAGACCATTCGACTACTCTATACAATAAGAAATCAAGTTTGTGTGCATCCGTATAGAAAATCAGGTTTCAGTTGTTCTGTATATGGAATCAGGTCTATTCTTATCGATTTGTAATTTTAATTTCATGGAATTCTCTGTAATATTTACTACTGTGTAGAATTTGTTAGTATTTTATTACGTGCTGCAGAATGGTATGCTTGTTTATATTATTGGAAAAAATCAAGCGGTCAAGAAATAGACTTGATTCCATGTACATAAGAATTGAAACTTGATTCTTGATATGGACTCACCCGAACTTGATTCAATATTGTACAGAGCAGTCAAATTTTAATGTTAAGGCATTTACATTTTTAATTGTTAAATACGGTACATTCATAATTTTAAAATGTACAATTTTGAATGCTTACTTCAAGGCTACCACCAACGAGTTACTTTTTCACTTTTGGAAGAATTTAAAATTCAATACTTTTATATAAAATAGAATCTCTTGAAGCTGTCTAATTTTGAAATCAAGGTCTTAATAGTTATAGAATGATTAATTCATAATGTTCAAAATTAAGTAATTTTATGTGAAAATTTGACAAATTAGATAAGTTCAAATCTACAGTGTTTTAAATTTAACACTTTCTATTTGAATTTGTAACCCTTCTAGATTTAACAAATTAATTTCGAATATTTAATTGAAAACTTAGAAAATTGAATAATTTTCTATTGAACATTTAGAAATAGAACAATTTCAATAGGGTTGTCTGCAAAGTCGGATATCACTTTTCCAATGAATGTATCGTATACTTATATTTCGTGAAATTCGTATTTCATATACGTCAATAGAATATTTGTTGCATTTTGTTTACTATTTTTAATTTGATGTTGAAATTTGAATTTTTCCTAACGATGTCGATTGGAGAGGCCCTGTGACGTGAAAGGGGTAGAAATTTCCCCCAATCACAGTTTACGTATCAGTGATTCTCAACTAATTTTTCTGCGTGGATTTTCGATCGTTTTGCTCAGGTCGGCGCCAACAGTGGGAACCAATAATTACTCTAAGTTTAGCTTCAAATGAACATTCCACAGTTACTTAATCTCAAATTTAAGATGCATTTTAATGTGTGCTTCAAAATAATGATACTATTGGTTTTCATACTTTAAAACAATTAGTGAATCGAAAAAAAGTAAATTTTACTGGAAGCTAAGTTTTATATGTAGAATTTCCATTGCACACCGTGAAAAAACACTTTTCATCTTAAAACTGCTTTTGTCAAAGAAAAAAAAAATGATTTTAATGCGTCATGTAAGTTTCAAAACATTGCAAGTTTCATATCTTAACATAAAAATGAACTCAAAATAAATTGTTATTAATATACACATGAAATAGTCACTATATAAAAAGGTCCTAAACGTCAGGTTAGAAATCGTATTTCAATTCTGATCGTTTATAATTCATACTTTTTGCATATTTTAAATGAAATTTTTTGCTGTATGCATAAATAAAGTTCATTAGAGCTTATAATGTGTTGAAACTTACATGACGGAGTAAAATTATTGTTTTATTGACAAAAGCAGTTTTAACAGGAAACGCGATTTTTCACTGTATACGGTGAAAATTCCATATGTAATAGTCTCCGGTAAATCTTTACTTTTTGTTATTCACGAATTGTTTTAAACTGTGAAAAACAACAGGAAAATTGTTTCAAGTAGAAATTAAAATGCATTTTAAAAATTCTTTCTGGTTTCGCGAGTTCGTGACACTAGCGAACACAAGATGTCAAATTCCAATTGCTCAAATTTCTACAATTTCAAATTGAAAGGGTTAATAGTGAAACGATTTTCTGTGCTTTTTTCGATCTGCCGAAGTTGGAAAAGCAACAGACAAAATTAAACGACTTGTCAAGTCCTTTTTCAGAACATTGAATGCCTTGACGTGCGACGGATAAGGTGAATGGAAGAACTAATTACTGTGTCAAATAGAGCAATAACATACAAACTAGTACATAAAGTCCTTTTTAGTCGCAAATTAATTTTACATAAGTCTTAATTAACTTTTTTTCACTCGTATTTTAGACGCGTATTTTAGGACACGTTTCGTTACGCAGGGAGACCCACTAAAATCTATAAGGAAAAACATCCTGTCATTTCCCGATTTTTTCTTGTTTTGAATTATTTATTTTAAAAAAATTCCCAAGAAAGATATACAATAATATACATAATTATAATCATAACCATTGTACTTTTTGAGTACAATTGTTACAGTAAATGACAACCTTGCCAACAGTGCCAAAATCGATTGTTTTATATAACTGAATTGTTTCAAATACTTACGTCTGGGTGTTCTTTGACAGGTACATATACTTTTTCTGTGAGTGTCGTGACATCTCCTTCTTGTTCTGGTAGAATCAAAGGTTCCTTTTTGACACCACTTATTTGGAACAGGCTGGCCCGAACCTTGGCGATTTCTGTAACACAAATTGACATGCTTGTAAGTCACTTGTGTTCAAGGTCGTTTGCATCGGATGTAGCTAATTGTCGATTTGAAGTTCGGAGGGCCGAAATAATTAGCAAGGACAAATGATCGTGGGATCCAACATTCTCCCAGTATTATACATGTTTTGTAGTTACAAAAGAAATTAAAGCATCTACATTCAAAACATTTATTTCGGAGAACTATTTTTTTCCAGTAACTAAAAAAGTTTCAACAGATTTTTACAAGATGTGCGATTATACTGAAATCAAATATCTAAATCCAAACTCGACTATCGATATCCGGCTGCACTCGGGAAAGGTCTTCTGCAGTTTTTCTCTCCTTTGGCCAAAGGGTATTAGATATGTATAGAAATACATAAGTAAAAAAATAAAACAGAAATTAGGATAAAGATTAAAGGCATTCGTGGGAGTTTAGCGGATTGACTTGAATACGCGAGATAACATAAGAGGATCTCGAGCGGATCAAAGTGTGTCTCGCAAGTATGCTTTATAAATATAAATCAGTAGCGTAACCTGAGTATAGGCGTTGCGCCGCGAAAATCAGTGCATTCATGTGTGAACCAATGAACGCACGTGTGTCGACTTACATTTACATTGCCTGAATACTATCATTTGTTATGTAGCAAGATGTGATATCTAAGAAACAAGAAGGTAACAGAGAAGCGAGCTTTTCACTATGCACTTGTCTAATATGACCAATCTGTCCTTGACACAGTGAAGCAATTATATACAGCCGCACCACTGTAAAGTTGCGCTCTCCACGAGTACTTCAGATCGTGCCTCGATATCGCCTGGAATTAATTAGCCGATCAAAGATCAAGCATTCCGACTCAAATGGTCGCTGCACCCTCGCCGGACGTGGTCCCTACCCATCCGCCCAACACTCATCTTCATCCTACTGGAAATGTTTCCCAGACATCGAACTCGAAAGCCCTCAATCCTTTTTAGACAAGAGATTGATCCTCTTTTTTAATATGAAATATTGCACATGGAAAAATGTTTCATCCAATGAAAGAAATATTGTTTAACATTAAAAAGAAGGCAGACCGCGATTGTTCTCATTGACATTTATTTATTATCAGGATTTAAAACTATTTTTAAACATTTCAAGAGATTTCTAAAAATATTAAAGGATTTCAATGTTTTTCTGAAAAGGGAATTTGGTAAAAGAACTATAATTCTGATTTTGAGCAGGGACTTTTTAAAATTCCCTTCTTCTAAAATAGAATTCAAATTATTTTCCAAAATTACCGTTCCATTTCAAAAATTTTCTGTTTCAAGTAAAATCATAATTTTTGAGGAAATTCCCTGTTCCTGTCCTAAAAGTTAAAGTAAAATAATTCTTTACGGAAATCCCCTGTTCTGAAGTGAAAAATAACATTCTTTACGGAAATTCCTTATTTCAAAGTCTAAGTTATAATTACGCACGGAAATTCCCTGTCCCAAAGTCTAAACTATAACATTCTTTACGCCAAATTCCTGTTGCGAAACACAATTACATTTATTTCTAAAAATTCCTCAAACAAATTCTTACTTATAACAAGGAATTTTCAAAATCTGACGAATTCTAATTTCGATCTATAAGTCATAAACTATAGTTTATGACTTATAGATCGAATTAAATTCAGAAAAAATGTAAGTGTGAAACACTTTTTAACCCATTTGGTCATATGGGGTCCAACGGACCCCACGGGCTTTCCGCTTTTATCCGATTCTCTCCGTTTTTTTGTTGTCAAGTATTTTTTTCGCATAGTAAAATTATCACTGAAGCTTCGGAGATATTTTTTTCCTATTTTGTATTGTTTCAAGATCACTTATGATTTTTTTGCAGCCAAAAATATCTGGAGGTGTATTTGGAGGTATGACCACAACGGGTTAAGTGATAACTTTAAATGCGATAGAGCTGCGTTAATAAAACTTGGACGAGTTTAGTTCTAATTAATGTTCAGGCCCGATCAGATTTTGAGCAAGATCGGCGAATTATACACTCAGAAAACAAATTTCTTGAACCAAAAAAACTGTTTTATTAAATATACATGAAATTTGGGTTGAATCAAACACATTTTTTCTGATTCAACAAAATATTTCATTGACCCAACAAAACTTTTTTGTTTAATTAACTAAATACTCCACCTATTAAAACATTTAGTTAAAACAACCAAAAATTTAGTTGAGTCAAGGAACTATTTTGTTGTCTGTTGAACCAACAAAATTTTTGTTGATTCAACTAAACCGTTTTTTGAGATAATTGTCTTTTTTTTGCGTTTAGATTTTTCTAAAAAAAAAAAAGGTTTAAGAATGATTTATGATTGTATCCCAATTCTCCAGGAAAATAGTCAATATTATGACATTCTTCCTGCGCATCTCAACAATTAATTGAAAAGCCTATTCTCCATTAGCTGAAAGATTAATGGAATTTTAACGGTATAAGTGCATAATAAGTCGAATAATTCGTTTTTGGACCTATCCAATTTAATAATTTGGGTAATAGGACATAGCAGCCACGCGTCGGGTTGATGGGACGGGCCCCTCTTTTACCAATCAGGGCCGTTATGGTCGACTCTTAATAGTTGATGCATGTATCACTATATTAGTGTACGACTCGCGCCATGCGACGATTGTCATGACAGCGATGCCTCGCTGGAAATGAGGCGCCATCTATTTAGTTTTAGTGATAAAGGATCCCACTTTTCTCATATTAACTCATTCAGAATCAAGGTCTATTGCAATTCCAAGACTCAGGAATAATGATGTAAAGAGGTATTTTTTTAAATGCCAATATAAGTTGTTTGAGCATGTCAACGAAATTTCGTTATCAACGGGAAAAATAGGTTCACAGATCACAGTACCCACCCTGAGAAAAATGTGTGGATGGCCGAACAAAATTTGGTTTTAGGCACTACAAAACATTTTTTTGCTTGAATAAATATATTTTGTAGTATAGATTATAGAACATATTGAAAAATGTGGCTTCAGGCGTCTGCACATGTGCGGTCGCATCTTTGGTACGACGAGCAACCAAATTCTTTGGTACATTAACAAATGGTACATAACTTTTGTAAATCGAACAAAACTTGGTCAACAAAATTTTTTTTTTACTGTAACATTATTGATTTTCTCAGTGCATTGTCATCAAAAGGGTGAAAAGGTGACTTTTTCAAAAATAGGTGACATCAAAAGGTTTTTGCAAGATAATAAACGTGCAAATCAATACTAATTAAAATTTTAATAGTTGGGACAACAATCAAACTTTTTTTTTAGTTGCACGAAATTCAAACACGTCAGACTATACTCATCAAATACGAAACAATTTCACTGAATCATTTTCCTATCAGCCTTGCGGTCTATACTTAATAAGTCACACAATCGTTATGTGCTTTTTCAAAAGAAATACAACGACGAACATTTAAGACAAATTAAGTATATAAATTAAAAAATGCGTTTTTGATTATCTTTGAACAATAAAGCACTACAATTTTCAGAAAAATCGACACCATTTTGTTAATTTTGAAGTTTTTTTTTCAGAATTTTCCGATTTTACCTTAAAGATCGACAACACTTTTTTTATTTCTGCGACATTAGCATGAACCGCTGTATGATTTTAAATGATCTCTTTTTTTTATTTCTGCGACATTAGCATGAACCGCGATAAGATTTTATAAATGATAGATTCGGTCTCACAACGTTTTCAATCTAAAACTGTAAATAAAATTTTACATTTTCAATTGAAAAAGGTGACAAATTCCCAAAATAGGTGAAAGGGGTGATACATTTCAAGATAAGTGAAAAAGTTGAAAAAGTGAACACCTGCAATGGTTGTGTTCTTTAAAAACTTCTAAACTTAGTTCCAAAGTCTTGTATGCAAGAAAAATTACTGAAATTTTGAATATTATATTTGAGGCTCTCAGAGGAAAAACGTGATAAGTCCTATGTTTAACATAGGACAACCACTTTTAAACAATTACTTATGGTGTTCATGAATTCTTTATTCTGAAAGTTCCGGACTTTTTTTATGAAATTTAGTTGTTTTCGTGTCGAATTTGTAACAATTGCCTAGACCCTAGGTCCTAGACATATTATATAAGTGTTTTACTGTTGATTTTTGAGGTTTACAACTTGATAAATGTATTCCTGATTCGATATATAATATCGATAGGCAGGATTCTCGCCTTGTAAAACCCGTGTCACTTCCTGCTATTGGTAGTGTTAGGGCGTTAGGCGAAACCTAAAGCCGTAGGAAATTACTGCTCATTTATAAGGTATGTATGAGAGAAGTACCTCGAGGCCCAGCTATGTTCATATAGTGTGTGGCAAGAGGGGCCCAACCCATCCACTTAATGCCTGATGTGTCCACCCAGACGAGCCGAGACACTTGGTTTCTTTGGGGTCGGTGTTGGGATTGTCTATTTATTCCAAATAAAAAAGTGCATTAGTATCCAGGAAGGTATCACCTCAGATTTTTTCATTGAATTATAATCAATCATGGAGTATGTGATATACTTATTTACACGAAGGAAACCACTATACAGACTTTTATTTCATGATCAAGAAATAGCTTATATTATTCAATGAAAAAATTGATTTACAGATGGAAATTGGCAAAACCCGGGGTTTGCCCTAATGCTATGTTCTGTACTAATGCCTGCTGTACCTAAACTATGTTCTGTACTAGCCTACTACTGGCCAACAACTGGCTATTTTAGTAATTAGTTATAGTACGTAAAATAGTACCGCAAAGAGTCTGGCGTAGTACAGCACCAGTATTAAATTTCCATTTATAAGATAACTTTGTCACGAATGTCTGAAGTGACTTTATATGTAAAATACTGTATATCTAATGGTAAGGCGTGGCCCATTTTATCGGATCGGAACCACATAACGTTTCTAGTTTGAGGCCAACTGAGATATCGAAACAAGTATTTTATCCTCATAGCGGGCTTTCAAATATATGTACATTTTGTATCATAGCCGTAAAATGTGTCCACTGTCCTCCTCACAAAAACAAGGATTATACACGTAATTTTCCAGAAAGAGGGAGTATGTTCAGCGTATTGAAGTTATTGTAGCAAGTCAAGCATAATAATGTGAGAATTATACTTGGCTTACATAATTTGTTTATTTAATGCCAACTTTGATTGAAAGTATCAATGTCGAGTTCACAGAAATCAGATTTCAAAAGCGAAATTCCTGTTCTACTATCGGAAGGACATCAACGCTGGCCAACGAACATAAAAATGTTCTACTTCATACTAGTTAATCACAGATTAAACATAATCTGATGTATCTATAATTAAATACCGTTACCGGTAATTCTAACAATTAAAATATAATTCATAATCATAGGTATGTAGAAATTATAAATCCACGTTGCGTTCACAAAGTTGAATTAACTTGCAGTTATTGAAAGTGATTTCAGCCTCACTTTCAATCTTCTCTGGGAAAAATTCGAATTGCGAATTAATTCCACGCGAAACCATATGGCGTCTATTTATAGGGATAACCGTCTTTCAAGTACCGGATAATTTTAGCTCTTTGCTTGGCTGTACTTGCAATCAAACCTCTTCATTAGTTTGCATATACGAAACAGAACAGCGATCAGAAAGGCATTGAAATTAGGAATTTCTTTTTGATCAGTTGTAGAAAGTATTTTCTTAACTTTTAAATTTGCTCAATTTCATGTATTTCTATACATGCAAAAATGGTGCTAATATATATGTGTTGAAGAAGTGATTCAAATTTATGATAACAAATAATTATTTACAAGACTTTACATTAAAAAATGTACAGTTTATAGTGTGCTGAAATTATTTAATTTACTTTGAAAATTGTCCAACTTTGGAGGATTAGACTTTGGAATTTTAACTGGAACAGTTCCTACACTTGAATTCTTTAAAATAGGGGAAATAGAAGAATAGGGGAAAAGATTGTGAAGCGAAAAATATAATACGAGACAAAATTTCCTTACTTTCTTTTTCATCGGTCCTCGACCTTTTAGCGTCTGAAGCATTTCGCTTTATAAATATCGCTACTATTTTTATTCCCACTATGCGAAAGTTGTTTGGATCCACCTCACAGTTCCTAAATCGCTGTTCTGAAAAATCCGATACGAGGAAAAATATCGAAAGAAACTAAGTGAATCAAGCTTCAAAAGCGGTGCCATAAAATATTGAAGGGAGAACATTAACTCGCGACAATTCACATTCTTGTTACGCATTCATCGTTAAGACGATGTCGTTAAAGTCTTTTTAATCTACCTACGTGGCACGTGTACGAGGTTCACTTTTGCATAAGCATTCAACGAGAATGAAAGGGCTGTATAATATAATCTTTGCAGTTCCTTTGTAAGACTACCTCTACCTCGAGAGTAGACCGGATAATGCCATGAACCAGTGCAGCAGTTTTGCCACGCGCCTCTTCTGTGGAACACTATTCGCCCAATTATAATAATCATGGACATCAGCATAAAAAAATCGAAAGAATTTTCACTTCAATGTGAATGTTACCTTCCTAATGCGATAAAGTGTTTAAATTTTGAATTTCCGTATGCTTATACGCTCATCGATTCCATCCGTATCCTCGATATAAACGTGACAACATTTACATTCGACATTATCGCGAACGATTTTATTTTTATTTTACGACAGAGCTGAGCAATATTGTATGACTATATATTGTGTGGCGAAATAGTATCATGTGACGTTTCTTGTTTTGTTCTAAAGTCTCGGCAGTAGGCGTAGGAATAAATAAGGGGCACGAGGGAAAGGAACCGGATAAAAGAGAGAATAGCTAAACATGTTCATCTCCGGAAATACTTGAAAGAGCACTGCAGTTGCGACAGTCATACTCTTGTATTACTAAGACGTGCCATTAGTCATATAAGACCGTTCCTTAGTTCTATCACTATGAGTCGTAAAGTCACCGAGATTCTATTCTTTCTCCGCAGCTAATAGCATCTCTCAAAATTTGTGATTACAATGCCTTCTTTACAATTCAAGACATGGGAATGACAATTGGATAAAAACCATTTTACTTTGGGCACCTAAATAACAAATAAAAGAATACGATTTAGGGGACAAATGGTCTTTATGCAGTTGTGATTCACATGTGTTCAATTTTTCTCCACGTCTTCATTCCATACCTTTTATACACAAATGATTACAATCTTTATTTTTTATAAGAGTACCAAATTCTTTCGCATGCATAATTCCAAATGTATATTGCAGTGAACAAATCGCTTTGCCTACGGAATTTATGGCATGCGCGAAAGTCTTTCTGAAAATAATTTAAACCAAGGTATCGCAACACATGAATATTGGTTTATGACGGTAGCGCGATAAGATAAAGCATGAGCGAAAAATGCGTAATTTGGTTCGTTGTGTTGGTATACAGATATAGTATACACAACCGCCTGGCCAAATGCATTCATTTTTCTTCATTATTATAGAATTGTTTCAGATAAGGAAGGCAACATAAATTTGAGAAAGAAAGGCATGTCAGTTTCAAGTACCGAAGTTCATTTGACAATTTTATGACCCTGCAGGTTTTAGTAGGTCGTCAGAAGCGGGGGAGGGACGTGTGTCGTGGTCGCGATTCACCGAGTACGGTTTCGATGTCCCGTTAGGGCGATTCGCTGCTTGCCTTTTATGGTGGGAACTTGGTAGAGTGAAAAAAAATCGCGAAAATGCTTTGCATCCAAGACCCAACCTCCAATCCTCCGATTCCGGGTCATCGCCTTACAACAGAAATTTCTTTCCAAGAATTCCTACATTTCTGAGTGAAACAAGTATACATAGTAGCACCTACTGCAATTTCATAGTCCTTATAAGCTTATAATTCGTTGCTCAAGTACTCATTCTAGCATAATTTAAGGACTTGTTCGAAGAAGGTCTATCGTGTTTCCAGAAAGCACGTACAAGTCTCCGTCCATCAAGTCGAGATTTCAACGACTGCGATTATCCCATAGGCAGTGTCGGATATCGATTCCTCCATGCGGTTCGTTAAGCAATGAATTCCAGAAGCTACGCTCGAAAAAAATGTATTCATTCAAGAAAATCGTTTGGTTGACTGCATTTGGTTCATTTTAAACAAAATACGTTTCAATTGCTTTAATCAACCACATTAACAATTCTCAATGCAGTTGTCAACTGCCTGCAGCGTTTGCATTCAATTTTAAGATAAGAAAAAGTTTGAGATTTCTTTGCATGTAGAAGTTGAAGAAATGTTCAGTCTAATTTAAATAAGTTTAATTCTAAATGAACTTAAAAATTAAATACTATTTCAAACTAAAACACAAACTACAAGATTATATCATCTTTTAAAACCTAAATTTTATTGAGTTTTTCTTTAGGATAAGTAAGCGTTTAAAGTATTTCAATGTTTGACCTTGAAAATGTGCTTGACCTTGCAAAGCAAATTTACATTGTACTGAAAAAAACACCAAAGTCGTTTTGTGTTTGCCAATATTTGCGGGCGTTTTACAGGAAGAAGAGGTCAGGTACTTGAGAAAGTGGGGCAAGCTGGGAACGTTAACCTTTACGCCGTTACAAAGCGGAAGAAGGGTGAATCGACCAAGAGGATTCGACTGTTATCGCACCATGCCATCAAGAAGCAACCACCCTTCTTTAACACAATGCTGCTCAGGTCGTGCTCGATCTTGCTTGTCGAAAGAAATAAAAAGCCCGCTCAGGTTTCTTTGACTCAAAAAAAAATTGAAATGTCCAGGTATATATGCACGAAAACAGCTTTGCGGAAGGTCAGACTCTACAAAAAGACAGGTAAAACTCACGAAGTATTTATATCACGTTGTATGTCCAATCTATCTGAAAAATGCTGTTCTAAAACATACCCTTTTTCTCTCTTGTTTTCTTGAGAACAAACGTCTAGTAGATAATTAATGGACTAGAAACAGAATCGATCCTTGTTTCGTCACAGACGAGATAAATTTTGTCACTTTAGAGTAGGAGATATACATTTGATAATATCCACTTGGGTGCTAAAGATGTTTCCATGTATCTTGTTAAATCAGTCAAAGTGAACAATGCTGGTAATCAGAATAGAATTTCAAGATGGGATTGATATTCTAAAGTGGAACTCGATACAGTACAATGCAATACATGACGCGTACAGCAGGTCATAATTCAGTAGATGGAATCTCAGAATCTCTTGAGATGGAATGCTGCAACCTCAAGAGGTTAGTGTCCCTCCCTACGAACTGGTTCCTAGAAGAATTCCTGAATTGTATGGTGCTGATCTATAGGACTTTTCTCAGAACTTGGACAAGATATCTCTAATTTGTAAAGCAACACTTTAATGGATCGAGTATTATTCTGCAAGAACGAGTTAGAAGGTGAAAAGAATTTGCCACTCAATTGAGGAGGTTTTAACCATTTTTAGTCTTTG
>CAKNWW010334203.1:0-10875 GCA_932074435.1 Andricus kollari
AGTTTGAAACATGAAAAAAGACTTAGAAATTATCGATACAATGATTTTATGACAACCCAATTTTTTTTACTTTGAAAAAATGATTAAAATTGTAATAAAAATCTCATTTTAGTTTCTATCAAAGATTTTATACAATAATAATAATTTTAATATTTTTATTTCTGAGGACGCTGTTATTCTACCTAATTTCACGAGTTCACATGTTGGCCGCACTGAAAAAATAGATGCTGTATTGCAGCGCAGCGGATCCCAATACCGTTTCAGTTTTAAATATTGCATCGTTCATACACAATTATTATTATTATAACTATATAAAGTTACACTATAAATTATAAAAACATTATCGTTTTTCAATTAAAACTAAAAAAACAGCAGAAAGTATTTAAAAAATTATTAAATTATGTTTCCATAGCAATTTATTGCTACTGATTAAATTAGTAAGTCGGCACTACTAAGCAGATTAGTAGAAGACTCTTACTAGTTCATTTAGTAACATCAATCTTACCATTTCATTTAGTAGAAGCTGATAAAATTACTAATTCAACAGTCAGATACAATTCTACTATTTGCATTAGTAAAATTTCTACTAATTCGGATTTAGAGAGTAGGGACTTTTTTGTATATAAATTTGAGCTCATTTAAAAAGAATTAAATGCGCTGAAGCTAGCTAGTTCCATCCTTCCTCTTTAAAACGAAATCATACAAACCACTAAGTTTGACTACTTATTCTTGATTGCAGAAGCGAGAGCAACTAGAGTCAAACTTTGTTTGTTTAAGCAAAATTTTTTAGTCAAATTACTAGCGAGATTACTAGATTTGTAAACACAAATGACAAGTGCAGTTTGTTTAACGAATTACGATTCATCGTTCCACGCAGAGTTTGACTGTTATTTGTCTGACCGTGTTGATTTAGTCGAATCTCGCCACGTGTTCATCTACAATCTGCATGTTTATATATCTATATACATATGCTTCAGAGCAAATATTGAAATCACTTCAATAAATCACGCAGTGCCGTGGAATTCATCTGTGACATTCGTAGTTTAGAAAACGTTTTCCTAGTTTATCAACATTTTCTGGAAAATAAAAAAATACACATTTCGTAAGTTCTTTATAATTCTATAATTATATATTATATTATATTCTATAATCTGTTCAAATTATATTACAATTCTGCAAGCGTCGTGATCTAATTAGTGAATTAGAATCTTTCTTAAATCTACTTATTTTGTATAATTCTAAAATTAAAGGAACTGGTGTAATAAGGAGAAAACTGCAGACTTGTCCTATATTTCTTTTAAGGAGAATTTAATACGTATAAGATAGGATTTTTGCAGTCATTCTAGCTTAATTTTTAGGTTCTGGGCCATTGGAAATTACAGCGAATGGGTCGTTTAGGCTTGAAAAACGCAAGTAGCGTGCTCCTGGGAACTAATCCAGTGACTTTCAAAGTTCCTCGAACGATGATAAGTTATGAGTTCAGACCAATTAGGATATTAAGTTCGAAATTGTCGATTCTTAATAAAAAGCGGAGACTTATCTACCAATGCTTAGTTTCGAATTTCGAAAAATAATGTTAATCCTCTGAAATGGAAGGTGGAATGAAGGTTGTCGATCTTCTGGTCTTTTATGAAAAAAGACCAGAAGATCGACAACATTCATTCCACCTTCCACTTAGCTCCTCTGGTCGAAACCCTTCGGCATCTTTATAAATCTTCGAAATATTTTTTATGTTTTCTTGAAAAGTGAAAAAAGAACATAAATTGTTGCACGCTTATAATTGCATTATGTTTTGTTACAGTACCGATGTCGAATATCGTAGCATTGGTCGGAGATCCCACCTACCTTCCTTGTGACATATCAACCACCCACGAAGGAGACTCGGTACATCTTGTACTTTGGTACCGTGAGGATCTTGGAACGTCAGTTTACAGGTAAGACAATACTTTATTATTTCCATACACCAAAGACCACAAAAATTAAAGCTCAAAATAAAAATTAAAAAAGATCTTATGAGAATAGGTATATTATTATACATCACAACTAGGGATAGGCACACCTTCATATCGTTCGGTAAAGGGCTATCTAATGCTCACTTTTCAAGGGGCGTTTCAGGCTTATAACATCGTCGTTTTGAAAAAAAAATATGAATAACAAATAAGGGCAGTGTCTACAATAAAAATTAATTATTTATCCATCAATGCTGAAATGCTCTCGAGGTTTGTTTTCTCTACAATTCATCACTTAGAAAAAAGTCTTATAGATAAAAAAACACAAAAATTGTTATTGAGAATGACAACATTTTTCCTTAAAGAAGTTATTTATTTCTCTCAAACCAAAAAGGGCTATTTTAAATTATTTTTTCTTGAGGATGGAAAAATATTTTAGTATAATATATTTATTTATATGTATAAAAACTACATCTCCATAACTTTGCAGTTTTGTAATTTACGGTAAGAGATTGCTTCCAAGATGCTTTTTTTTTACTTAAGAACACGAACAAAATTACGGTCGCTGAAAATGGTTGAATCTTGTGAATAGTGGCGACTGAGATAAAATGTATCTGCTGAGTGGAACGTAAACGGGAACTTTCTCTGTATTCATCACGTATTCGAGAAACTCCTAATCCTGTTCCTGAAGCGAACTCCTACCATGAAAATCAACTAAAAAAGGAAGATAAAGGCGACACAAACTCACGCTGTAAGCAAAAGAAAGTCTTCAAACTCTGAGCTATGGTATCGTAAACTATACCGAAAGTCCTCGATGCCAGAAAATTAAAAAAGTACACCCGAGAGTAGCTGATTAAATTCTGCCAGCTTCCTGAATGCTTCTTTCCTATCTCATGATTTTTAATGGGATGTTCTCAGAATCAGAGTTTTCTCAATTGCATGTAAAATTAAAAAGTTTGCTGAGTAAATGTTGCAAAACTTGTATGGAAATTTAGTGAAATATTGGTGAAATTATTAATATTTTTATAAGTAATATTCAATTTAAAATTGGTTGTTCAGTTTTAAACTATGAAGAAGAAATAATAGCACATCTTTATTTACTAACAAATAAGAAGATTTTTTAAAAATATTTACAATAGCTAATTTACTAGCAAACAACAATTGTTAACTTAATGAAAAATTTCACAATAAAGGACAAATTGTATGCTTCTAGTCAAATTTTTCTTTGACAATAATAGTTTTTATCTGTTATTAAGAACCTATAACATTGTAAATAATGGCCAGATACTTCTATAATTTTGAGTACATTTTCCATCATGTATTGCACATATTTAAAAAGCGAAATGGAGTTTTTTTCAATCCTTCCTTATAGCCTTCTTACATCTATTTCAGTAAAAAGTTTAATTTTTGAAATTTTTCACCCTACAATTTGAAAAGGTTTTATGCTTAACTAAAATATTCACAATTTTACAGAAGAGACATGAAAGTCCTCAAAAATAGAATTTTGAATATAAAAAACAAATGGTAATAATTTAATTCTAGGTATTGAGTTGCTGAATTCATGCAAAAAATGTACAATTTACAAATAGTATTAGGCTTTGAGAAAATGAAGGGTAAAGTATTTTTCGCTCGAGAAGTACATTTTCTTAAATCTAGACGGTGGTATATAACAAATACAATTTCCATACAGAAAAATTACAATTTTCTTTCTAACTATTTAAACAGTGATAAAAAATCATATTAGAATTTTTTTAAAGTAAGAATTCACTTTTCGCTTTAAAGCTTGACAGCTGCCATCTTCTGTTCAGCTTTTTTTTTTACATTTTTTGAAACAACACCTTCATTTTCGCAAATTTTTAGATTAGACCTTTATGACATGCTACCATTTATTTATTATTGACACTCATTCGAATATTTTTAAATTGTGAAGAATTCAAACTAAATGTATGAAATATATTTAAATATAGAATGTTTTAACAATTCTTGGATTATTATGGGGTTCTAACAAGTATTTAAAAATTTGAGATATTATTGTAAAAATTTAAATATGTTATACTAGTACTATAATTTTTTCTTTTTTGTTTAATAGTGTTCTTTTTTATGAAATAAATAAAAGTATGTATTTAATATGATTATCTGAACGATTTATGTACTTTTTTATTTGTAGCATAAGGGTATATAAAAAGGGATAACCAGGGATAATATGAAAATGTGTCATTCAATATAATTTGTTAATTATATGAACAAAATCTCGATGTAGATTTTGAAGAGCAGAAAGAAATAATGTGTTATGTAATTATTGTTAAGTGATGTTACCAGCTTAGCTTAGTAAGACAAATTTGTCATTTGATATTTTTTGTTAGTTTTATAATTAATCAGCTTAATATTACTGGAAAATTATGAGAAAAGAAGATTTTTCTCTGCCTACGAATGTCCACTCTATTTATTTTTTTATTTAATTTGGTAATAAAATTAACAAATAGTATCATGATTAATTATCCCCTTATCTATAAAATCAAGTAAATTTATCGCTCAAATATTAATTTAAAATAAAAAATCCACAATGTTCACTATTTGATATCAGAATTTGTTTATAACAAATAACATTACTTGTCAAACATATTTGGCTTCCCCACATCGCTGCGCATCAAATCTAAGAGATACTGAGCATACGAAAACTTAACATAACATTTTAAACAATAAACATTTAAAAATCGTTTGCATATATCAATTCTAAATTTCATTCAATATAAAAAATCTCAAATCAATTAAGAATTGCTTTGTAGAAGTTATTTTAAACTTTGTCTTTTAAGCGACCGTACTAAAAAATTCATGTCTCCGAAAGATACAGTTTTTATAAATTTTGGTTATCAAAGAAGAAAATCATAAGAAATCGAAATATTTATATTTAAACAAAAATAAAACATAAGCTTTTAAACGAAAAATTGAATCAGAATTTTTATTTTTATGTTTTTAGCACCTTTATACTTTTTTCAATTGCCTTAAAGGATGACTTTATTTTACGAAGCTTCGTCCGAATCGCTACTCTCTAAATCTGAATTAGTAGAAAACTACTAATTGGTAGTAGTTTTCTACTTATTCAAATAGTGCCGATTCCTTCACTAGTAATTAGTAAAAATCTACTATTTCAATGAGTGAGAATAACTGACTAAATGAATTAGTAACTATATCTACCAAAGGAATTGGTAATGCTTCTACTAAATGAATTGCTAAATGTATTGCTGGTTACTACTTTTAACGGATGTTTCAAGTAAATTAAAAAACTTATTTTACAATGAAGAGAATTTTATTAAAATACATTGATCTATGAATTTAAATAATAATTCAAAGAAATTTCTATTTCATCTTCTTATACTTAAAACTCTGTGCATATTTAGGTCAAATTAATGTGGGTTCTGTATTAAATTCAATTTGAACCGTTTCAAATTCCTAAAGTTCATAGTAAAAATATTCCATTTTAAACAAGATAGGTACATTTTTAACCAAATTGTTGAATTTGGAACCAAACAGATTAAATTTATACCGAAAAAAAGACGATTTTTCAACAAAATACATGAATTCTCAAACAAATAGCTGAATTTTGAACTAAAAATATCAGTTTTCAATCAAAAATGGAATAGTTAAATTTTCAGTTAATAAATTAATTTTCCAGAAAAAACAACAAATTTTAATCTAAAATGATGAATCTTTAACTGAAATAGATGAATTCTAATCTAAAAGGACACTCTTTTAACCAAATAATAATTTTCAACCAAATAGTTTTTATCTTCAATCTAAAGATGAAATTTCAACTAAAATGATGAATACTTAACTGGAATACTTAAATTTCCAACCAAAAATATAAAGTTTCAAACAAGAAGGTTAATTTTGAAACATAAAGAATAATTTTCTACCAAAAAATACGATGATGAATTTTCAACTAAATAAGACAAACTTTCAACCAAATAGTTTAATTTTAAGTTAAAAACATTAATTTTCAACAACAAAATTTCCTACAAAAAAAGGCAAACAAAGTTTCAGCCAATGAAAACGTTTCAACCAAGTAGTTATATTTTCAACCAAAACGTTGACTTTTGAACTAAAATTGTACAGTTTTAACTAGAATACTTAAATTTTCAACCAAAAAGATGAGTTTCCAAACAAGATACATTAATTTTTAATAAAATATTTTATTTTTTATCAAAAAATATCAGTTTTCAACATGAAAATTAAAGTTTTCAGTTTCAATTTTCGGTTTAAAAATTAATTTTCAAGCAAGCTTATAAATGTTCAACTAAAATTATGAATCATTGACTGGAATAATTTAATTTTCAACTAAAAATCGTAATTTTTCAACCTGAAATTGGATGGTTCAATTTAAATGTTTTTATTATGTTCAACTAAAGAGATGAATTTTCAACTACAATGTTAGAATATTCAATTGGAATAATTACATTTTCAGTTTAAAAAAATATATTATTTTCTGTTAAAGAGAAAACGAATTTTCACGAAAATAGCTCACTTTTCAACCAAATAGATAATTTTTTAATTGAAAGGATGAATCTTAAACCAAAAAAAATTAATGTTTAACAAAAGAGTTTAACTTTGAACACACAAAATTAAATTTGTATTCCAAAAAAGAAGAATTCTATACGAAAAGTCGAGTATTTGCTGTCCCAACCAAAAAAATATTTTTTAATCAGAAACAGTTGAATTTAAGCAAAAAAACTATTTTTCTACATGAATTTAATTTTCAACTTAAAAGGATTTTTCAGTCGTCAAGGGAGAGAAACAATTGCAAACAAGCTGTTGAATTTTCAAGCAAAGAAATAAATAATTAAATTTTCAGCTAAAAACGATCAATTATCAAACGTAATAGTTCAATTTTCACTTAAAAAAATTAAATAAACTAAATTAAAATTATCGCGCTTTAAAGTATGTAAATACTTTTATTTTAACTTATCCGAATTTTACCAATACGGTGGTTCAGAAGAAGCTTTTTTGAAGACAAAAGAGTTTTTAATTCTGTTTAAAATTTAGGGTAAATAATATTTTTTATCGCTTAGGAAAACTGTATCTGATGATTATAAGGGCTGCCTCAAAAAAGATAAATTTGAAAAATGAAAAAAGACTTAGAAATCATCGATACAATGATTTTATGACAACCCAATTTTTTTTACTTCGAACAAATGATTAAAATTGGAATGAAAATGTCATTTTATTTTCTATCAAAGATTTTATACAATAATAATAATTTTAATATTTCAATTTCTGAGGACGCTGTTATTCTACCTGACTTCACTAGTTCACATTTTGGCCGCACTGAAAAAATAGATGGTGTATTGCAGCGCAGCGGATCCTAATACCGTTTCAGTTTTAAATATTGCATCGTTCATACACAATTATTATTAATATAACTAGATAAACTTAGAATATAAATTATGAAAACATTATCGTTACTCAATCGAAACTCAAAAACCATCAGAAAGTATTTAAAAAATTGTTAAATTATGTTTCCATAGCAATTCATTGCTACTCATTGAATTAGTAAGTCGGCACTACTAAGCAGATTAGTGGAATACCATTACTAATTCATTTAGTAATATAAATCTTACCATTTCATTTAGTAGAAACTGATAAAATTACTAATTTAACAGTCAGATACAATGCAACTAATTGCATCAGTAAAATTTCTACTATTTTGGATTTAGAGAGTACATCCCCCTACAACTCTAACATTCAGGAAATTGATTGACTCACGAGGCAAAGCTAAACGATGCTAAGTCCTTCGCAATTTTCATTAGATTATTTCATGCACATGTAGTGCCATATATTTTTTTCATACAATGGTTATAATACTGACCCATCCACCTACAAAAAAATGTATACTTAATCGGTTTATACTTAATCGTAGAAAACTTTTTTGTTCATTCTGTAAAATTTCATTTATGATCCTTATTTAGTTGTAATTCTCGTGTCTTCATTTGAATGTCCATATTTGCGTTCTTCTAGAACTAAATTTGCCTGAAATGATTTAAAGAATGATTTCATAAAAGATTTGCTAAACTTTTATCAGTAACATATCTGTTTTAAAAAGCCAATTTAACTATTTCACCTTCATTAACGAAAAATGATTTCATGAGGTCGAGGCTCATATTTCAAGAGAAGAATTTAATACAGTACCTCATTTTTAAAAACATTTCTGACTCTTCATCACGACTCTCGGGGCCAAGAAGGTGTCTTGCTTGGTTCCTGAGTGAGAGTTGCTCTAGAAAATGAGGTGAGTTTAGTCGAAATTGGCAAGGCTGGAAGTGTTGTCGAGACACTTTTGTTAATTACATTCCAGTGCCCCTACCTTTCAAGCTACAGAAAGATTTGTTGCTCTCCTTTTTTCTCTCTTTCTTCTTCTCTTCTCCTCCTCTTTCTCTCTCTTGCTTTTTTCCCTCTTCCGTATACAACTGTACCACTGTGCAGAACTTGTTCGTAACAAGTTCGCACAAGTGCAGTAAATATAGAAAATGCTGGAGAGCAGAAGTCGCTAGCTGGTTTGAATTAGCTTGCGCGCAAAAGCAGCCGCATAAGCTGAACTAATCCGTACCACCTCCTGGTGTATATCGCTACAAGAAAGCCTTCGAGATTCGCTCTCAAGTGCAAGTTGAAGCCGGAGGCGATGGAATAAGTGCAGAACTAGTGCAACTCTTAGTGGACAGACGAACGTAGAGTTTCTTGCTAGCCACTAGGTTCCCTAGAGCACTGCAATCCGTTACCTCCGACAGCCTTTTCCACCCTTCCCCTCAAGCCCAACCTTACAACCAACCCGTCAGGATTTACCTTCTTTTTGCTGAGAAATTCACCAGGATCCATCACTTGCTTGAAGAAACTTTTGCCGAGGGCAATTCTCTTCAGGTGTTTGCGTTCATTTTATTGTGCCTTAAAGTGATTTCAGGGAAAGCAAAGTTTTATTGAAATGTAATCAAATTTACGTAAAGAGCAGTATTGGAAACGAAGAGTTCGAGAACAAAGTTGCAAAAGAAGTTACATAGTAGAACTAGTTTCAATTTACATTGTAGCTTTTAATGTTTTTATGGCAAAATTACAAAGTAACCGCATATCGAAGCAATGATCTTTTCAATTTTGAACGTGGTGTTGAATTCAGTTGATTTCAAGGGCAATACGAGGCCATATACTGTCAAATAAAGATTGAATTAGAGTGCATTATAAGAAATTAAGAGGAAGCATAGCAAACACACATTCTGACAAGAACATTTTTTTGATAATTATTTTTTCTTCATTCATTTTTTTAAATTAAAAGCATGGTAGACTATGTAAGAAATGTGGAAAATTGGCAGTTCCAGATCAGTGTAAAATTTCCAGCATATTTGCATGTTGTCCAGTTCCGAATTTTTATTTGAAAAATACATTATGAGAATTGCACCGTATGCTCTTATATTGTAAATGTAAGTCCATTCAAGTGAATCCAACTGAATTAAAACGAATCGTACACAATTAAAAACAAATAGGGGAAACCACCCTACAGTCGATAGGAAAAAAATCAACAATATTTAACTGCATGAGTTTCCAAAAATAAAGAAAAATTTTCTTTTTGAAATAAAGCTTACACATTCAATTGAATATTCTTATAGAAACAAATATCACGAAATTAGTCAATTAGCTGTATTTAACATTTTTATGAGAACCGGTCAAGGATACGTTTTTAACACCTCTATCCATTAATAGATAATCGTTTCTGGTATTACTCCTGGGCATGACAGAATATTAAATTCTCGATAATTAAAATTTATCATTAGTATACATACAATTAAAATTAATTTATTGAATTAATAATCGTTGAAACGATGAATATTTTACAAAAATCATAAAAGCTTACACTTTTGACAATTTTTGTATCTCTGATATTCCGTGAGATTGATACGATTGGTTAACCTAACTTGTGATCAAAGAAAAGTACCGAATTTTTACATACCTTAATCCCAAAAATATCTTTTCCATTTGATTCCTTAACACAACTAAAATTTATGTGATTTTTGTCAAGTAATAATTTACGCTATTTTTTAAATTATTATTTACAATAACTTAAATTTGAAAGCAAAATAAACAAAGAAACACAACCTTTAAATTAAAACAACTGCGAGACAGTCTCAGAGCTGCCAATTTTGTTAGCGAAATTTTTCGAAATTTTGGGATTAACTACTGTTAATTATGTACTTTTGGAAAATGTAATGTCTAATAAAAAGTCCTTAAATATTTATAAATAATAAGGAAATAACGCTCTTGATCAATAAATATGGTTCATTAAACATTAGACTTTGATTCTAATGTATAAACGCAGGGATCACAGCGCAAAACGAGCTCACAAAAGGGGAAATAGGGTAATTTTCTCACGAAAAAGGGGAAAATAGGGGAAAGATTAAACATTTATTTGCACATGTCGAAAAGAACAAACAACCTTTTTATAAGAAATGTTATATTTTAAAATAATTTTTAATGATTTTTCTATGATTTCTGCCATTCATGAATTTATTTTTAAACTTTAGATATACTTAGGTTGTTGGAAATCCATTCACAGTGTCATAAAAAAGTCAGAAGAAAAATAAAATTAGTTAAATACACAATTTTAATATGTTTAACATCGTTCTCATAAATATTTATTTTCAAGACTTGCAGGGCTCGGGACGGGTTACTTTTTAGTAACTTAGATACTTCTTTGATCCCCGATTACTAAAAAGTTATTTTTTTATGAAAAGGTTACTTTTCGTTAAATTTTTTTGCCCGAAATAACGAAATTAATCCATTAATTAATCATATTATTTAAAAACTTATGAAAAATGTAAAAATTCCAATTTTTCCAGTAAATTTGGCGCTTTAGAGTCGGGAAAATTATAGAATAACAATAAAATAATAATTA
>CAKNWW010334279.1:0-17843 GCA_932074435.1 Andricus kollari
CTCCACACATTAGAAAAAGAGGTCCGTTCGTCTTTCGACACGGTATCGGAGTCCCACTGCTGTACTTACAAAGGTTGCAAGCAGCCATTGTCAAGTTATCCAAGCCTTCGAGGTAAAAACTTACAATTACCCTCACAACGTGGGTCAAGACAGAAGAATACCCGAGATGTCAGAGTAAAGATTACCCACCTGGGGTAATTTTTGTTGCATGTAATCTTATCCTGGATGAACAAATCACTTCACGTAATCATTTAAGAACTTAGTAAGTAAACTCCGAGAACTGCGAATTGATAGGTCTCCGGTCAAATTTGGTAAACTGGTATAATATGGTTCTGATTTAAAGACTATCGTCCCGTATCAATTTTAGGCTGGCTTTAGTTTGAGCGTTGCTGCTTATATCTGGAATTTAGTCCTATGGAATCCTTGGGTCCCATGGAAGATGGTTTGACAACTTTTCTCTGCTATAAATTTAAATAGCCGTGCGAGGGCTAATGGGTTTTCCTCTCCATCGGGGTAGTGGTTGAGTCCTTGGTTGTGTGCGTAACACATGGATTGACTTTTTGTGACGCGCCGGGCTAGACACTAAGCACGGAGTAATAATAAGGAGACCGATCTCCACATATGCGTTTTGACGGTGCAAACTGTACATTTACTGCCTACTCTCAGGCATATAAAACATTGGCGCATGCGCTCTACGCTCTACTATCTCTTTTTCTCCCGTGAAAAAAGAGATAGTATATCATAGTGCGCATGCGCCACTACTTCAGTTATCGTACAGATACCGCAGTCAAAACTCGAGGCGCTTTGTACAGCATGATCGGTCTCCTTATTATTACTCGGTGACACTAAGTAAGTGATCGGTGTATTCTCGAGGTTCGAAGCTTCCTTAGGTAGGTGCAGGTAGTTGGCGTTGTAAAGAAAATGATCATATCTAGGTCAACTTACGTTTCATTCGCAAAAGGTCATTGACATAGTTGGTATATTTTTGACATAGTTAAAGTTTATTGAGAACAGACAATAAAGATAATGATTTCTTAGCGTGATAATAGTAAAAGTTTATAATTGAGTAATGGTTGCCAAGTAAAAGTTTACAATAGGTTATAAGAATAAACAATAGCAATAATTGTAATAATATTAATAATTACCAATTATTATCACGAATTATTATAATTTATTAACCATTAATTATCAATTGTTATCTATTAATTATTGATTAACAAATAATGATTATTATCAATTATAATAATAATAAAGATAATAATTATCATATAATAGTCGCAGGACGTGACACTACATAATATGATACTTATTAATAACATATTTATCATATTTAACATTTATATAATTTCAATTCAAAATTACATTTTTTAATGCATAATTGTAAAACAGTTAAATTTTGAAGGCCTTGAAACTAAAGTTTTTTTTTTTGCTTTAAATTCAAATATTAATAATTTCACGACAGTTTAGCTGGTAAACCTTTGAAAATGTCTTATTAAATCCTTGATAGTCAGTTTTAAATATAATATTTCAGATGTAAATATAAAGCAATTTCAAAATGAAATGCTTAATATTGTGCAATTTCAAACATTGAAATCATATTAGAGCAATCTCGTTTTATATTCTTTTTTGTAAATTTTCAATGTGAAATATTAAAGTTGCCCGGTTTTTAGTTCATACCTCAGTAATTGAAATACTTATTTAATTTTGAATGGTTACAATTTTGGAGCTCTGAATTTTCATATTGGGTGCTGAACGTTCAATTTTTCCCTTTCATAAGTTTGCAGTCTTAAAAATAATATATAATAAAATAGTATGTCAAAAAAACTACGGATTTGACAAAGAGATTATATATTTTTTTAAACCTTACAAAATAGCGACCGCTCTGATTTTAAAATTTACAAATTTTTTACATTTAAAATTCTCGCTCAAAAATGAGACCGTCATGGATAATTATTTTTTTAGATCGATTTCGTTCAGATAAGGAAACGTTAATTAATAAGCGATCTAGTATAAGATATTCGAAAAAATTCGAATTCTCTCCATCTTTCCTATAAAAAGGAGCAAGTGATTTTAATTTCTTAAATAATTTCAAACAGTATTTCACAAAAAATATAACTCTTAACATTCATTAACTACCTCATTAATTCCACAAAATAATAAAATTTCATGATAGACAGTGAAAAAATGGTTTAAGCAAGTGAACATTCTTTAAATAATTGCTAAATATCCTTAAAAAAATATTACTGATAAAATTCGTTAGTTGTGTCATTAATTTAAGAAAATACTAACTTTTCACGATTTAGTGGAAAACAATAATAAAAATACTGCCGGGAGGACTACAGGGAGATCCTTAAACTGGCTGTAATATTTTCGGGTGGCATCCCAAAGCGTGGAATTTTTTTTCGTCGTCCAGGTGCTATGTATCAGGCAAGGTGGCTGGAAAAAGCTATTTACTACCTGAAATTGTTTCTGCTGCGAAAAGAATACCTTATGTCTCTAGCAGAAGAATCTACTTGTAGGCAGATTCTTCTTCTTCAGATTGGGTTAAAGTTCCACGAGCAGCCAAAGCACCAGTTCAGGATCTACAATTACTAAAAGACCTGCAGCTCTACGCCGAAGAAGATGGGGAAGTTTCTGAAACCCTCTTGAAAAAAATTAAAAACAACTTGTGGTACCTAACTCTATAAACAGTAGCGTTATCGTTTTTTGATGTTGAACTAGTGTCAGAAAAGAAAATTTTGATGCGGAAGGCTTTGGAAAGGGAAGACCAGCATCCGGAGAAATTGAAGGGCCTGCCAGAATCATCCATTCATGAGATTCTCACAAAGAATATCGACGCTTTTATCTCAAAAAGATCGAAAGATTTTTTCACGGGCTTCCAAATTAACACATCCTTTCTCAGCAAAATCGCGAATCTTTGGAAAACTGATGTAGAATAACAGCAAGGTGCGACTGCAGTCAGAAAATTAAAAGTACTCAACTATGTAGCAGAACGAGGTATAAAGTTTATATCTGACTTTAATTCTCTTCTTACCAGAGACGAAAGTCAGAAACAATATTTACTACAAGTGGTAACAGAGCATAGGAAGAAATTTCCTGACTGCAGCAAGTCTACCTTATCCAGTGAGATCCCATTATCAATTAATTATTTGTTTCGTATGTATGTATGTATGAATGTATGAATGTATATTTTCATCGAAGAGACGTGTTTTTCCAGGGCAGGAGTGGAGATGGGTGGGGCTGATATTAGAATATTTGCAATTCCAAGTTTTCTTTTACGCTTTACAAATTTAGATTCACAATAATGGGTAAAACTCCAGAAATAAATTTGCACATAAAAGCAATTTATAATATAGTTAATCACAGATTTGTACAATTAAAAGAATTGGCTGCTCCACAGCAACTGCAGTTTCCCGATGGAAATATTGAATTTTTCTGTTGTTGTTTGCAAGAAAAATGCGAAAATTCGATTTTATGAAAAAAATTCTCCTGGCCGCAAAGGTTGTTAGGCCCGCAAGATTCTGCGACATCAAGTGTAGAGCCTGCCTAATTAGACATGGATTCGGTCCAGTACTGTTTATAGAGACATAAATCCCATAAAAACTTGTAAAAATTTTGAAAGAAATAAATGTAATGGAACTTCCTTGGTACTTTTATCGCTCTTTGGAATGACTTTAAATTTTAAGGAAAGCTAGTGCTTTACTAACTGGTAGTTGTTAGAATATTTTCATTTGCAGAATAAAAATTATTTTCAAGTTATGATTAAATAACATACCTGCATGTTTTTGTTCTTCATGAACTCGTACACGTTTGACTTCCTCTTCTATATGCTTCTCCTGTTATTCGATTTTCTCTTGTAAAGATTTGTCAACCTCAGCCATGTATCCTTTACGTCCCTTTTCTCTTTAAAGTATCAGAAATCCTTTATCTTCTTTAAAAACATCAGTGCGAGAAAGAATGTCTGCTAAAGCTCTTTTATCTTTGTTGAACCGTGTTGGTCTTTTGGCACAGGTAAGCGTGCTTTTGTCTAAAAATTTTTCACTTCCTTTAACACTAAAACAACACTTTCTTGTACACTGAGTTTTAAATGACGATGATTATAAAAGAAAATCCGAAATACTTGTAAATTTGATGGTAATCTACTTTCGGTAATTTCCCGATCCATATAATCAATTATATAGATATTATCACGCAATCTGCGTTAGATATTTATTTATTATTTGTTAAAAACTAAGAAGGCGAAGCAAAGTTAAAGATTTTAGAAATAACACAACTTTCTAGCATTTATGTAAGAAAGGATAGTTATAAACAATATTAAATTATTTAATCGTAAACAATAATGATTTGTTTAAGCAATTATTTTTGCTAAATCTAGTTAATTATTAAGTCACGCCTAATGAAAAATAGACAAACAGTTGAAAATTTCAGAAAAATCGCAACAGTCTACCATTAAGCAAAGAGAATATTATTTCCAATCATAATAGTGTTATGTACCCTGCGTATAAGTAATATAATGATAATAATACTCCCTATATACTTGTAATTGCGCACGTACTTCTTGTAGCTCGTATGACTAGTAGAAGGTACTGGAAGCGCTAATCGTTACGCTGCGCTACCACATAAACCGCCCCTTCGGGTCGGTTCTCCAGTCTCGCCTGTCCCATCACGACGCAAGTCACGTCCAGTACCTCAACCGCGCTTATATAACTTTTGTCAACCCTTTTTGTTACAACTTGATTAATCTCTGAAAAAATTGTATAAGTGTATAAATTATATGCTTATTGGCGATGCTGTCCCACAACGCATAACATTTTTTGGCGATCCTGCCAGGATAGTGGCAAACGACTCGGCTGCTACGGTTGCTCATTAAAGTCAAAAGTGTACTATCTTCGAGACGAACCTGTGAATTCTACGGAATACAAAAAGGAACTAAAGAATTCTACGGAGTTCAAGAAGGAAATAAAGGACAGGGAGAAGTTCTACGGAAATTCAAGAAGACTCCGGGTCTACATACGGGCGACCCGAAAACCGAATAGGTAAAATATTAATCTTTGAGGGTGAAGCCCTATACTATGAAAGATTAATATTCAAAAAACTCAAAAGAAGAAACATGTTGAAAAAAAAAGAATTTCAAAAGAAGAATTTAAAACAAAGACTGAGAAACTAGGATTAAAATTAGACGGTGAACTGAAGTAGCTGCTATACGACGTAAAATCCAGTTTCCAAATTCGCGATATTGGGAACCTTATATAGACGGTAAAGTCCTAGAGCAACCTAATCAGTGGTGTAAGACTCAGAAGCAGAAGCAACAGCGAGAAAGCACTGATCAACGCGGCAGCCAAATCCCACAAAATATCGATTTACTCGAGAAAAAGGAGTCTACGGTCTCCATCTTGAAAGGAAGAGCCAACGCCTAGCAAATATTGATCGGCAACGAGACAACGACTGAGCGAAGAAGAAGTGCGAAAAAAGAAGATTTTGTAAGTAAAGAGGATTAGTTACAAGAAGTTTTATTAGATTTTTTGTACGGGTTAATCGATTTAGGTAAATTTATAACATTTTTGGATGTTGTAAATTTTGTAACTCAAACTATTGATCCTAAGGCTTGCGACGGTACACACGCTAATGGTGCTCCCTGGCCTCTGTGTTCCTCAATAAACAAAAATTACTTTGAGTTTGTTTGTACGTGGGATATAGCCCTGTGAGACAATCTCATTGTTTAAACTGGAAAAATCTTGTCACGCAATAATTCGTCGCCAAGAAGAAGAATCAACCAAAGGAAATTCAGAAAAAGTACAGTTTTACCGCGAATTCACACCCGCTTATAAACAGGTTAATTATAGGTACACACCACGCAAAAACGAAAAATTAGGTAAAAGAAAATTAAAAGAATATTTTTTCAAACTGGAATTTTTGAATTATCGAGAAAATAAACATTACGCAACTGAAACAGACTCATTCGCGGACTCTGACTTGACAGACATAATTGACAAAATCAATAACCCCTTCTATACAGCAGAAAATATGTCCCGCGCATCCTCCCCTAATAGAACGCAATCCACCTTAATAATATCCACAGACGAATTATTAAGATTATTAATGACAAAAGTAGACGGAATGGAGTCTACTATGAACCAAGTGATAATCAACGTTAATACTCTAGCTAGTGAGAATGATAGGAGAATGATAGAAATACAGAAGATAGGAAAATCTGTAGGTTTAAAAGGGGAGATAGTAACCGATAATCCAGATATTACAAGCGATGAGAGCGAAGATGAGAAGGTTGGAAGGGCAACTCAATCGCGAACAGCATGCGAACCACACTTAATCAATAATTCTGCGCCGTCCAACCCTTCAACCGCAACATCCACTAGAACACCTCATAATACAAACAATCGAGAACAGGGTCAAGGTGGTATTGATCTTTTTCCGGTTAAAGATATAATTAGAACGGTAGAGACCTTAAATGGGAACGACGATGTAGGAGTTGAAGATTTCATTAAATCTATTAAACGCGCACGACTTCAGTGTAACAACCCTAATTTGCTTGTGGACTAAATTTTGACTGAAAGAATTATAGATGATGCAAAAAGATCAATTAGACACGTACGAATAAACAATTTCGAGGATTTATATGCAGCTTTAAAATCAAATCTCAGTATAAATACTTCAGTAGAATTATACAGATCAAAACTAGAATAATGTGCGACAAGGATTCGAAAATGTACAAATTTATAGTCAACACTTTGGAAGCGCTTACAATGAGTTAACTTATGCTTTACAATCCGAACACAGTTCAGGAAAGGAAAGAAAGATTACTTTGAAGATGGAAGAAAAGGCAGCAGTTAAAAAATATGTTAAGAATTTACGCGATGAAATTTCAAATCAAGTAAGGCCGATGAAACCCGAAAATCTAAATGAAGTTTTACAAGAAACATTGGAGGCAGAAATATAGATTAAGGAGAAAAATAAAAATAGAATAATCAAGCCAATTATGAATAAACCTATAGCATAATAACCTTAGCATAATAACCTATATCCCAGTTCTCACGACCAAAAGTGTCAACACCTATACCTAGACCTCAGGCGAATACAACACCATTCTCATTTAAAAAACCATTCCGAAATTTACCACTAGCTGATCTATCACAAATGAAATGCCATAAATGCGGAAAAATAGGACACTTCGCGGCCCAATGCTACGCTAAACCCCAAAATTTTCAGAATACCCAAAACCCCAAACGACCACCTCAAAACTCAAATCAGGACAACGAGATAACAGGAACAAGAGGAAAATTATTTAGAAACCCAAGTAATGACACAAGAGGAGATTCAAGAACAGATGGATTACGAAGAGACAACCGAATATCAGCAATATCTGGACGATTGCAATCCGTACAAGGAAGAAGAACAGGTGGAAGAACATACAGGTTATTAGTAGATTCTGGATCTTTTACTCAATTTAATAAAAGAATTGGCCCTACCATTAAATCAACCGACTCATCGAATGATAAAAAATTTTGTAATGGGAAATGATAAACATTAATCAAACAGTGCAACATACCTTAATTACGTAGGAAAGAATCACCTTTTTTACATAATCAATTATGACTTTCCTCTACCAGAAGAAGGTATAATTGGTTTACCATTCTTCAATAAATTCAATAGATATTCATTAACTACAAATGATTTAATTTTAGAAAATAAAAAACTACCGTTACATGATAGAGGGGAATACATTTCACAACACTCAAGTTCAGTTTGTCAAATTAAAACAGAGGAAAATAATCAAGAAGTTTGGCTACAAAATCAAGAAGAAATATCGGATGGTATTTACCAAATAAAAAATAACAAAATACCTTTACCAATATTTAATTATAACGTAAACCACATAGAAGTACCAAAAACTATAAATTACGAAAAAATAATGGCTATTGATACAAGGGATCAGTTTTATAATTCTAAAAAAGAAAACAGAATAGGAAATCAGAGAGAAAATTCAAAAAGTAATAGTTAAATACAATGAAATATTTACGTTAGAAACAGACCCACTACCATGCATAGCGTTAACTGAGCACAAAATCACTTTAAATTCAGGTAAGGTAATAAACCTTAGATCACCCAAATTACCCGAGAAACATAGAGTATTTGCTTTAGAAGAGACACAAAGACTATTGGATAAAGGAATAATAAGACACTCGGAATCACCATTCAACTTTCCATTAATATTAGTTACTAAAAAAGGTAACAAATTAACCCTCAAAGCCTACAGTTCCGAAATTTTCCGCTCAGCCTACACTGTATAGTTTGTACCCGGGCAAAGTTTAAAGTCCAGTATCTCTGGATCAAATTAATATAGCAGGATGAATTTTTTTTAAACTGTACCTAAAAGTCTCGCAAAACCAAATATTGTAAAATTAATAAGCTGAATTCAATACATACTATAAATGTTTTGACAAAACTCAAACAACTTTTCAGTAAAAACGTTTTTTGAAAAAAAATTTGTATAATAGCTTGAAGAATAAACAAATTATGTATCACGGTGATAATTGTGCAGTGCAAGAGATGAAATTTGAGACCTTGGTAGCAGTTTTTTGTTTCATTTAAAAAAACATATTTTTCCGGTTCAACGAAAATTGCCATATTTTGACATTTGTAATATGAACTGTTTCCCGCGTATTATTATTTTTATCTTGATGTATTTGTACAGGGTAATTAGTAATGATACAAATCAACAATTTATTTTCGAATTTCATTCCATTTCCTCCCCAAGTTCTGCAGGCGCCGAAACGACTCGCGCCTCTGAGCGAGCCAGTGAGCGCTTTCCGCGCTTGGACATGCTCTAAAAAATCGATAACATCCATTATTTTCTCAAATTCTATTGAAAATTAGGACAAAATATCTCGTAGTATTACCTTTTTTATTGCATAATAATATACAGTAAATGATATTTACCTTGTGTTGGATTTTGTTCTGGAGTCGATTTTCACACGTTGAGCCTAACCTGGGTAGTTTATACCCGATGAAAAACCTTCGATACGCACCCTTCGGTTGTTAAGGCCCGACTGGCAGTAGTCGAATAACGAAATAGTAGTATGCAACCGAGCCAAAAATATTGTCCGGGTATAATACATTCAGTGTAGGCTGAGAGGGTTAAGATTGGTAGTAGATTACATACAAATCAATAAAGACACCGACCAAGACGCGTACCGTCTCCCAGTGATAGATGACATACGAGATCATTTAGATCAAGCTAAATTCTTCTCCGCATTTCACATGAGTGCTGGTTTCCACCAGATTCCGATGGAAGCAAAATTAAAAATATATACAGCTTTTTCTACTTCACAAGGACACTTTGAATATAATATAATGTCCTTTGGATTGAAGAACGCCCCAGCCACCTTCCAACGTATGATGGATAATGCGTTTAGAGGAGTTGTCGGCGAGAAATGCTTTATTTACATTAATGATATAGTAGTATTCGGAAAACACTAGACGAACATAACAAGAATTTAATTGAGGGTTTTGAAAGAATTAAAAAATTAGGATTACGATTGGAACCATCTAAATGTGAATACCTCAGACTGGAATGCCTTTTCATATCTGGAACACTTAACAAAGCAGAAGAAAATTATAGCACAAGCGAAAAAGAGCTTTTAGCACTTGTTTGGGCAGTGAAAAGATTGAGACAGTACCTACAAGGAAATCCCTTTAAAATTGAAACGGATCATAAAGCTTTAGTTTGGCTTCACAACGTAAAAGACCCTAATTCAAGATTAGTTCGATGGAAATTACGCCTTGAAGAATATAAGTATGAGATAGTATACGTAAGAGAAAAAGAAAACAAAGCAGATGATTGTCTGTGAAGACTGTTCCCACTTCAAGCTCAAGAAACAGTTAATGATTCTGATACCACGGTACCATTAGACAATAGTGATTCTGATACTGAAAGTGATAGTAAAGAACCCGCATTGACAAAACCTATGATTACCGAACAAAGAGTATTAAGAGATAGAGTAAAAATGTAAAAATTAGGGAACCATCAGAAGAAGGAGAAGAAGAATAAGAAGAGGAGGAGGAGGAGGAGGAGAAGGAAGAGAAAGAAGAAGATAATCAACTATATAAAGGATTTTTAGAATGCAAAGAAAACCCAGTAACAAACAATAGAGTTAAAACTAAACCAAACGCTGAAGGTAAACTTTGGAAATTAATAAACAAATCAGACATGTCAGATTATAATGAGGAAAATTGGATACATTATTTCGGATTATTAATAAGAGAATTTAGAGATAGGGGCCTGACAATAGTAAGATTGATTTCCGTGACCCAACCTTTACACCATTGGAAAAGGAAACTCTTTTGGAAATATTACAATACTTATCTAATTATTACCCAGAAATAGGATTCCATATATGTTTTAATAAAACCAGAAAATTAACTAAAGAAGAAAGGAAAACCAACATTGAAGAAGCCCACGCTAACCACCTTGGAGAGAAAAATGCAATTCAAAAGGGAAAGAGAAATTGGTGAATGGAAAAATATGGATGAAGAAATTGAATAATATGTAAAAGCATGCCCTATTTGCCAATTGCAGAAGACAACAAGAGTCACTAATCGAGCACAATCAATCATTCCAGACACACCTACTAACCCTAACGGAAAAATCGCGTTAGACGTTTTTGGTCCCTTGCCAAAAACAAAACTAGGATACAAATATATTTTATGTTTCAGAAAAATATTGATTCTGCTATTATGGATGCTGATAACGACAACGCAAGCAAACTACGTCCTTCAAGAAATGTATGGAAACAATTACATGGAGGAAATTAGCAAAGCTTACTTATATCACGAGAATTGGAAACTAATTATAGGAATAAATTTGACCACAACCGAAAGTAGATTTCAAGCCATAGAACAAACAATTGACTCAATAGAAAAGACGTGCGAAAATGAATGTATCGCGAAAAGTGAAATAAGGTTAATATATTAGAAGAATTTTAAATGCAACATAGAACAAAATTCCACTTCGAGTAAGACTACCAGAAAATTTTCGATACTAGTTCAATCTCAATAGCAGTAGGAAACGGATTATTAAGCCACATTATTCATATTCCGATAATTGAAAACGTGGAAGGATCCGTGAAAAGAATAATTCCAATCCCAACCAAATTTGGTAAAATAATTCTTTCCCTAATTCCCGATCATGACTTAATAATTGAATTCGATGACAGTTACGTACCAACGGACAAGGAAACTATTAACAAATGTAAAAAAAATAAGCAGACATTTAATATGTAAGAGGAATCAGCCTAATCTAAGTATTTATGAAACAAATACTTGCTAAGCAAGCTTATTCCGAAGATACGCAAAAAGAGCATGTTCTCAATCACCTTACTTGCTCCGTAAAGAAACATACATACCAGTAATAGGAGGATATATTGTAATTCCGACCACAGACATCAACTTAGACTTAGCATGCGAAGATAAAATCAAGTAAATCCCAATTAAAGTTCCCACATTAATCACCGGAGAAAGTTGTGAAATATACAGGGTGTTTTTTTTAACTTGAGACATCAAAATATCTTAAAATTATACGCATCTGATGAAAAAAATATCCGTGATAAAAACTTTTTATTTTCGAGGAGAAAAGCGACTTTGAACTTTGAATCGAAAAAATGTTGTTGAATAAAACTTACGTATTTCATGAAGTCAATTTGTTTAAAGTCGCTTTTTCCCCACGAAAATAAAAAGTTTTAATTTCGGATATTTTTTCATAGAATGCGTATTTCTTGAGATATTTTGATGTCTCAAGTTAAAAAAAAACATCCTGTATAACAACCATGATAAACTTGAACTATCGAAAAACTTGAATATGACGAAAACGATCCTCGTCAACGAAACTTACGATAAGCAACATAACCTATTAAACTTAGATAACTTAGAGAAGAGATTAATTCAAATGCCGAAGCAAATTAATATAGATGTACTTAGGAAAGCACAACTTAGTTTAAGCGATGTCCAAAGTATACATAATAATATGTCCACTCATAAAAAACCAAAAGGTCGGAGCGAAACTACTGCAGAATTGTTACAGCGCTTAGGTTATGTAGCGATAGGAACAGTAATTATATATATCCTTTTTAAATGTAGAATATTTAGATACGTAACTAAATGCATACCTAAGAAAGTTAATATTTTTTGTATTAAAAATAACCCTGGTGGGAAAATCTGCAAAACTCCCCAATTTCTCTGCTAATTTGGTCTCACGGATATTTGCGTGAAAATTAATATGCAGAGAAAATTTTTTGCAGCGAAATGCAGAGAATCTCGGCATTTCTCTGTCTATCTTCTGCAAGTTCTCTGTAAATTAGGTGTGACGGAGATTTGCTGGAAGAAGTATCATGTCGAGAGAAGCATTTGCAGAAAAATGCTGGGAAGCTCTGCTTTTTCCTACAATTTTTCTGCAAACTAGGTCTTACCGAGATTTGCAGGAAAAGGACTTAGAAGAAATTTATCGGCAGGAACTGCTTGCAGAAAGAAGCTGACAAAGTCTGCTTCGTTCTGCCAATTCTCTGCAAATTAGGTGTGACGGAGATTTACAGGAAAAAGTACCATGTAAAGAGAAACATTTGCAGACGAATGCAGGGAAGCTCTGCTTTTTCCTACAATTTCTCTGCCAACTGGGTCTGATCGAGATTTGCGGGAAAAGAAATTAGAAGAAATTTATCGAGAGGAACTGCTTGCAGAAAGAAGCTGACAAAGTCTGCTTCGATCTGCAAATTCTCTGCAAATTAGGTGTGACGGAGATCTGCAGGAAGATGTACTGTTAGAGATATAGAATGCACAATTGTGACTACTGCCATCGGAGCACTATAGTAGTGCTATGTGCTATGTGCCTTTGTTTCTCAATAAACCACGAATTCCATTACTCTGTGTGTCCACTCTTTTAACAGGTTATGGGCCCAGACACCTAGTTCGCGTAAAAAACGGAATCTACATACAATCGAAGTCGTACACAAAAAAAGTGAAAGTTTGAACCAAGCCAGCCTATAGTGCGAAAGTGCAAAAGTGTTCAAAATGGAGGGCGATCTGTTGAAAATTGCAAAACTGAAAAGTGTTAAAAATTGCAGTGTCTGGAAATTTCAGATTCGTGTGATTCTATTATCGCATGAAGTTTTTGAAGTTGTGGACGGAACAGTGACAAAACCAGACTCTTTAGGAAATACCGAGGGAGATACGCCAACTGTGCAGCAAAAAACGCAGTATGCGAAAAACTTAAAAGAGTTCAATAAAAAGGACGGCGTTGCTCAAAAATTTATAGTGACGTCGATAGAAAGGCAACCATGACGCACATACTAAACTGCCAGTCAGCAAAAGAAATGTGGGATAAACTTCATGCTATCTACGAAAATTGGTCAGACGCGAGTGTCCACGTGTTACAGCAAAAATAGTTTAGCCTCCAGAAAGATCCCAGTGACGACATAGCAACCCATATTTCGAAGATTGAAGATTTGTGTCATACATTAAGAGGGCTAAATGAGAATATATCTGAAAGCATGCTGATAACGAAAATTCTCATGACCCTTCCCTCAAATTACAATTATTTTCGAACTGCTTGGGATTTAGCTGCAACTAGTGAGAAAACATTAGAGAATTTAACGTCACGTCTGGTTATGGAGGAAACGCGAATGTCCATTCAAGAAGGTTCGGAGAGTGGTGCTCTTGTAGCTAGCGGTGGCAGTGGAAATTTTCGGAGAAATACAAGAAAATTCAAGGAGAATAAAGAGCATCATAACACTATAGGAAAAGGCAAATACGACGCTACTCGAAACAAATCAAAACAAGCAATCTGTTGGCACTGTGGAAAGGTCGGCCACAATCGCCGTGACTGTTGGCACCCTCCAGGTAATTCTAAACGGCCTGAGCATTGTGACTTACGACACATTAACAACAACAAATCGTCGGAAGACAAAAGCGCCCTTATAGGAGAATCGCTAATCTCAACAAATGGAAATACACAGTCAACAGCATGGTTCTTGGATTCTGGAGCATCGCAGCACATTTCTGGCAAGCGGGGGTACTTTACATCGTTCGAGCGTATTGCTCGTCTGTCAATTCGCCTTGGAGATGGACATCTAGTGTATAACGGTATAACGGAAAAACAATGGTAAGAAAATATTTGTCAAATGTTCTTCACGTGCCAGAAATTGAATATAACCTCTTTTCTATGGGAGCAACGCTTGCAAAAAAACATGATTTTTAAATCGAACAAAGTTAAATGTACGTTTTATAAAGATAATGAAATCGCGGCAATAGGTGAAAAACCCGAAAATAGTAATTTATTTAGAATGAAAATAAAAGTCGATAAAGTAGAAAACTCGTATTTTGCTGAAGAAAGCGCGAATACGCCTATCGAGAAAAATATGTTACAGGTGTGGCACGAGAGCTTAGCCCACCAAAATTTTGCGCATGTTAAGAATTTTCTTAGAAATAATAATGTTAAGGCAAATGAATCGAATCAGTTCTGTGATGCTTGTGCGCTCGGCAAAATGCACAAAAGCCCCTTTCCATCTAGCGAAAATCATACAACCAGAGTAGGCGAAATAATTCATTCAGACCTATGTGGGCCAATGGAAACTTATTCCATCGGTGGCTCTCGATACTTTTTATTATTTAAAGATGATTATTCGGAGTACATTGATCTTTACTTTTTGAAGCACAAAAACGAAGTAAGAGACTGTTTTATTAATTATATGCAACGCTTAGAAAAAGAAACAGGCATGAAAATAAATATACTAAGAACTGATAATAACTTAGAATATGTTAATAAAGAATTAAGTGAAATACTTTTTAAAAACGGTATCAAGCATAAAAAAACTGTTGTTCACACGCTTCAACAAAACGGCAAAGCCGAGCGCGAAAATCGCACGCTTGTAGAAGCAGCGCGCACGATGTTACTCGCTAAAAATTTATCAAAAAATCTATGGGCAGAGGCCATAAATACAACAGGGTACGTACCAAATAGAAGTAGAAAAACTAGTATTCCGGGTAAAACTCCGTATGATTTTTGACACGGAAATAAATGTAACTTCAGCTATTTTAAAATTTTCGGTACTGAGGTTTATGCACATATTGATAAAAGTCAGAGAAGAAAATGGGATGCGAAATCTAAAATCGGCATTTTTGTAGGTTATGACGATTGTACGAAAGGCTATAGGATATTGATGTGTGATAAAAATAAAATAGAAAAACACAGAGATGTTTTATTTAAAAATGAGTTAAAATCTAATACTGTAGAAACAAAAGATAATGAACATGATTTTTGCATTTTTTAAGCACCTTATGATACTAATCAACCTGAACGCGATATAGTAAATAATCTGGAGAATGAAAATAATGTACACGAAAATGTAGAACACGAAAATATAAATCAGAACATAATTGTACCCGAACAAGCAAACGAACAAGGATATAACTTGCGAATCCGTAGAAATTTGCAACCGCCAGACCGTGGTAATATTGTAACCAATTATATGTTTGATTTTGAAAGCATTTAAGATTTGTTTATTGCGGATTTTGAAGAACCAAACAATTACCAGCGGGCAATAAATAGCGACGAATCACGGGCTTAGCGAGAAGCTATGAATAAAGACATTTTAGCACTGAATAAAAATAAGACTCGGATTGTAGTTAATGCACCAAAAAATGGAAAAATACTCTCTAATAGATGGGTTTATAAAATAAAAACAAGTCCGGATAAAAATAATGTAAAATTCAGAGCACGATTAGTTATAAAAGGTTTTCTTCAAAGAAAGGATGTAGATTATAAGGAAATATTTAGCCCCGGGGCAAGATACAATTCGATTCGAGTCTTCTTAGCTATAAGCGCTTCAGAAAATTTGCATTGTATGCAATTCGATATAAAATCAGCTTTTTTAAACGGCGATCTAAAAGAAACCGTGTATATGCACCAACCTGAAGGTTTTGAAGACGGATCAGATGAAGTATGTTTATTAAGAAAGAGTTTATACGGATTGAAACAATCTGCTAGATGCTGGAACACGAAATTTGTAAAGTGTTTAGAGAAATTTGATTAACCTACATTTACGTTGAAGACGGTGTAATCGCGTCGAAAAGTAGAGAAAGACTATATCTGTTTCTAAAATATCTCGAAGAAAATTTCGAAATAACGTTTAATTCTCTAAAAACCTTTCAAGGTATAGAAATTAATACTTTGTCTAACGGTTCATTGTTTGTACATCAAAAAGCATATGCTGAAAATATTGTGACTAAATTTAACTTAGACAATGCTAATACCGTCCGAATACCGGCTGATCCAAATAGCATTTCTGCTATTTTTGAAAATGGCGGGGATGGGAGTGCAAACAATGTTCCGTATAAAGAAGCTATCGGTAGCCTCATGTTTCTTGCGACCATAACTCGCCCAGACATTGCATTTGCAGTGGGAGTGCTTAGCCGATATGCGGAAAAGCCATCGAAAATTCATTGGAATGCAATTAAAGGAGTAATAAAGTATGTAAAAGGTACGACAGGGTACGGTCTAATTTATAAAAGTAACAATGATTGTTCAAAAATATCAACGTACAGTGATGCGGACTATGCAAGTGACCACGCAACGCGAAAATCGGTCTCAGGTTTCATTGTAAAGCTAGGTGACAGCCTTGTATCTTGGGGATCTAAAAAACAAAGCACGATTGCTCTTTCCACTAACGAGTCTGATTTTATTGCTGCGTGCACTGCTGCACAAGAGGTTATTTGGACCGAAAGATTGATTAAAGCCTTTTATGATTGCAAAATACCTGAACTATACGTTGACAATCAGAGCGCGATTCAATTAATAAAAGATTTGCGATATCACTGTTGTACAAAATAGATAGACATTAAGTATAAGTTTATAAGAGAAAACTATAATAATGGCTTGTTTAGGATTGAATATGTCAATTCAGCGAATCAACAGGCAGACATTCTGACAAAAGCATTGCATGTAAAATCATTTGAATATTTGCAAAATTTAATTAATTTAAGACCTCATCTATTGTAACTTGCGAACTATGTAATAAGAAATGTGTTTTTACACACCTGTATATTCTTAGTGGGACTGTTAGAGGTATAGAATGCACAAGTGTGACTGACAAAGTCTGCTTCGTTCTGCCAATTCTCTGCGAATTAGGTGTGACGGAGATTTACAGGAAAAAGTACCATGTAAAGAGAAACATTTGCAGACGAATGCAGGGAAGCTCTGCTTTTTCCTACAATTTCTCTCCCAACTAGGTCTTACCGAGATTTGCGGGAAAAGAAATTAGAAGAAATTTATCGAGAGGAACTGCTTGCAGAAAGAAGCTGACAAAGCCTGCTTCGATCTGCAAATTCTCTGCAAATTAGGTGTGACGGAGATCTGCAGGAAGAAGTACTGTTAGAGATATAGAATGCACAAGTGTGACTACTGCCATTGGAGCACTATAGTAGTGCTATGTGTCGGGCCTAAGAGGGAGCTACAGGCAACCTCGCTCATTCCGCGAAGATCGCTCGTCCGTATAGGATGCAACCATCTTTTGTTTCTCAATAAACCACGAATTCCATTACTCTGTGTGTCCACTCTTTTAACAAGTACCATGTAGAGGATGGACTTTAGATTGGATAAATGTGCTAAAATTCATCTGTAGGACGGAAAGATTGTTGGCGTTCCCGGGGACCCTGAGCTTGTGGATATAGGTGTTATCAGACATCTTAACACTGGAGAGACCTATACATACCTGGGCGTGCCTCAAAGCCGCACTCAGGACGTAACATCAGTGAAGGAGTCTCTCCGAAGCAAATACAAG
>CAKNWW010334303.1:0-10661 GCA_932074435.1 Andricus kollari
TTAGAAGATGACAAAAAATGTTTCACTTATTGAATGTTAATGCAAAATTCCTTTTGGGAGTCGAAATATCAATGTTACACGATAATTCTAAGCATATTTACCTGCGCTGATTCTTCGAAAAATGTTGTGAAAATAATACAAACACGAATGCACTAAATAAATATTTGTAAATTTTTTCCCAAGTGGTCTTCGCATAGAGCTAACAAGTGCGTGTACACACACGAAGTACTACTAGAAAAATTAGCCTGGGTTATGACAAGAAGATGACCGCCATGTGCATTCGTAACTGTTCAAATGTGGTGAAAAGTTGACGTGTCTCACAATTCCCCATGTCTCACAATTCCCCAATTTCCCCTAACTATTTCTCTAAGAATGTAACAATGAGAGCGACGAGGACGCACGAAAAATCTGGAAGAAATATGTTAGAATGAGTATTGCATGGGATCCGTGTATCTACGAAAAATATTTGCTCCCTTTTCGTGGGTGTCGATAGAGCTTGAAATCCGGGTAAAAGAAGCGTATGTTCCATTCAACGGAGGGAGATTTATCACGACGTCGCGCGTTTCAGCTCTACGTCGCGTCGGAATATCTGAATGCTAGATGGACGTAAACTCACGGTGCCACTTCCAAACTCCACACTGGCCTCACTTTCCGCGTTGTGGTTCGTATCATGTAAACCTTAACCTCCAGTCGAGTTTAGCGCACTATAACGAGATAACGACCAACAGCAAAGATATATCGTATGTGACGGGATCCGAAATTTACTAAAGTTGGGCAACCATACTAACTATCCAGAACAATTTAACATTTACTCCAAATATTTTCTTGGAATAAGAGCACTCCATTTTCAGCAAACGAAAATATTAATAAAGGCACCCTTTTCTTTCAACTTTCTTCTATTTAAGAAATTTTCTGATTGACAAGAATACTATGTTTTGTCTTCTTTGTTCACAAAAGTATTGCTTTTAAGATTATCTGTTTCTATCTGAATGGCTCTCAGTAATTCAAGTTGTTTTATATTTTAAATTTGAAAATTAACCCGATTCGGTTATCGTGGGTCGTTTCAGACCCAAGGCATTTTTCTGTTGTCTTATAACTCGGAATCCGTCTACCCCCGAAGTACCCATCCTCACCCTAAAAAACTTCAGGACTAGAGGACCCTCTGCGCTGAATCGCGTTTCCCGCGTGACAGCCTCGCGTTCGCATTGTGCAGGTCAAGTTCGCGTTGGGTTTGAAACGACCTACGATAACTTTACATTCGGTGCAAACTCGTTTTGAGCCTCAAGGTAACGTACGGAACCTGTCAACTATTTGGACGAAGAAAGCGAGGATGAAATTGATTTCGTACATGAAGAATCTGAAGAATCGTCGGAATATAGTTGTTTTGATGACAGTGACAAAGAAAATAAAGCAGAGATAGAGAGAGAGATGAGAATGACGAATCTGAAGAGGATGAAGCAGAGAGCGGAAGAAGGAAGGAGAAGACAAAAGGTTCGAGAAAGAAGAAATTCGTTATGGAAAAAATAAGCAAGAGTGGTCAACGAAACTTCCAGATCCTTGAGGACGAAGGTCAAGGCCGGTGGTTCATCTACCCGGAAGAAAAGGTAATACTCCTTGTAAAACTTCGTATGAATTTTGGCATTTGTTATTTACTGATGTAATACTCGACCTGGTGGTCAAATACACTAATGCAGAAGTAGAGAATTATCGCGCGTCAAACAAGTGTACATATCCGCCAGCGGAATCAACTAATGTAACTAAAATCGAAATTCAAGCTTATATAGGCCTGTTGTCTTCAGGGGGGTATCAGAGACAAAGCAACGTCGCGGTCGACGAACTATGGTTGAACGAATTTGGCAGTAATTTATGTAAAAGCACAATGCCAGAAATGCGTTTCAAGTTAATATCTTCGATGCTGCGTTTCGATGATAATAATAATCGGAATGTCCGTCGAGAAACTGGTACTCTCGCACCGATTCGCGAATTATGGGATACTTTCATCGGAAACTGCCAGGCCAATTATACAGCCTCTGATTTTTTAACAATTGATGAGCAATTGCTTGACTTTCGAGTAAAGTTTTCAACACGAGTTTACATAAAATCGAAACCTGCAAAGTACGGAATAAAAATTGTAACTTTGAATGATGCTAAAACTTTTTATCTTTACAATGCCATCCCGTATATTGGTAGAGTAAGTCCTGAACGCGGAGAGTCTGTACTGGATTATTACGTGCGAAATCTATGTCAGCCAATTTATGGTACCAACAGACACATAACAACTAATAATTGGTTCACATCCGTCGACATCTTCAACAAAATGAAAGATGAATTTAATTTGACCATGCTCGGAACGGCGCGTAAAAATAAAAGACACATTCCTGTTTCATTTACACAAACTGCGGCTGCTGGCACAACCAGATATGGTTACGATGGCAAACACATTCTGTTATCCTACTGTCCGAAAAAGAATAAAGTTGTTCTATGTTTGTCATCATACCATAAATTTGTGACTGAAGGATCGCAAGGTAAACCGGAGATGGTGCAGATGTAAAATGAAACTGAATCCGGAACCGACGTTTTCGATTTTTTGTGCAGTTCATTCACTTGCGCTCGTAAAACTCGTCGTTGGCCTATGCTTCTTTTCATAGGTATTTTAGATCAGGCAGGTGTTAATGCATGCATCTTATATAATTTTCAATGCGAAAATCCAGTCAAAGATCGACGCCAATTTCTGAGAGAATTGGTACTTGAACTGGTTACATCTCACATGAGAACTAGATTGAACACACCAAATCTTCCGAGAATTCTTATAAGTAACATAAGATCCATCCTCAACGAACCCGAGAATAACATAAATTTGAATGACAAACTCGAAAAAAGAAAGCGATGCTCACTTTGTGATCCAAAAAAAGATCGGAAAACGAACCAATGTTGCGTGAAGTGTAGGTTGGCCGTTTTCGACGAACACCGTTACGCATGTTGCAGAGACTGCTTGTAATTATAAAATGATAGCATTTAAGGCGTGAAAATATTCTTTTTTTTATCTGCATGGATAACTATAATTTTCTACGAAAATAAAATTGGTATACATCGAAATATATCGTGTTATTTCTTGAAACTTCAAATTTCCTCTTTCAAAAAAAGCGCTAATTGACACCACAAACTTGAGCATTTCTTTTGTTCCCACCGAGTTCTTGATTTTTTTTCGTACAAATGCGCTTTTTGAACTTTACAATGCTGTTTGAAAAATTTAAAATATTTAAATTCGTTCAAAAGTTATAAATTTTTTAGTAACTGTCTGCATTTTTGGGAGGTGGGTGTGTTTATCACTAAAAATAAAATATATTTGTTTAAATTTTTGTGCATTCTTTATGATGTGCCCTTAAAGGAGAAGTGTTAAAGAGTGTACAGGGATTTCACCAGATTTTTGTATTGATAATTGCGCGTTTTAACATGCCTTGGGTCTGAAACGACCCACGATAACTTGAGAAGATGCCAAAAAAAGCGATAACCTGATCGGGTTAAGTCTACAAATAATCTCTGTTTAAATATTATTTATCAAATTGTTCAATTTTAAAAAATGAGTAACTAAAAATAATAATGAAGTCTAGGCGGCTCAGATCGTAGCACGTCAGGCTTCCGAGCAGGTTTCGATCCTTGTCCAGGTACCAATAGAAATTTATCTATGTACTTCTACCGGGGCTTTGTTGGTTCGAAACCCACCTTAAGCTGTATCCTCTGAAAAGAGGTTAGTTACCTCTCAAGAAAGAGGCTCCATGTCGAGAGGACTATCCTTGGGGCTCACTAATCGACTCTGAGAAGACTCGGAAACCCGTTAGCGATCTTCTTCCGGAAAGACTCCATGTCGAGGAGACTATTGCTCGGTTGTCGCTGGTCGATTTCAAGTAATTAACATATTATACACTCAAATAACACCAAGCCAGGGCGTTGAATCTGTGCATATAACTGATGACCTCAGGGTCGGTCCTCAATGAGCGCCGTAAGCGACGACGTTCGAACGTATATGCGTATTTGACGTCACACACACGTTGATACCAACGGTTGTAGCGAGAAAACGAAAAATGCGAAACGGCAAAACTGCTTGGATAGATGTCCCTCTCCACGGCCCAGCTAGGGAGGCTGCCGGATGGCAGACTGGGCGACGCTTACTTTGCTGTTTAAAGAGGTTCTGCGTCATTCACTGTGCGACGGGGTACGCCTGGCACCTGAGAGGTATATTTCCAGAAGGTTGGAAACAAAGAAATACACCAAAATCTATAAACTCGGTGAAGGTGGCCAGATTTGATGTACTGCCTTGAGAATAAGCACGGGTGTGACACAATAGGTTTTATATCTTGATGGCCAGGAGGGGCCCCACGGCCTCCCTCGCTCACATCATAAACTAACTAACTAATAATAAATGTGCGTATTATTTCTAAATAAAATAATTTCCATAAAAACGTCGCGAATTGTAAAGAACAATTCAAGAAACAGAATGAACTCTTGTAAATTGCGAAACATTTGTACCTTTCAAGTACTCTTTCCTGCTGGAAGTAAATGGATAGAGTCTCTATCCGTTTAAAACATTTTCTATCTGTAGGATTGAAATGGAAAGAGACCATGTATTCATATTTATCTCGTGTCTATCGCTTCGATCCTTTTCTATCCTTTTTTCAATCTGTAATCACCTGTATCCATTTGAATCCCAATCTTCCGATCCATGTCAAGCCGCCACTTATGCACATGTATCCTTTTTTTCCACTCCCTATCCCTATCCTAGTGTTTCTATCCAAATGAATCCTTCGCTTATCCACGGCTATTTTTTTCTATCCGTTAGCCAATCCAAAATCTTTTCTACGTTTTTCAAACCCTACCTTCTTATCTAATTGAATCATTTTCTACCTTTTCTAAAATCTAAGATAGTCCTATCTTCTTGAATCCCAGTCTTTCAATCTAAATGTATTTACAGCTTATCCACCTCTATTCTTTTCCATCCATTTCTATCCTTTTCTATCTGACATGCAATCCAAAATCTTGTCTGTTTTTTTAATCCCTATGTTCCTATCTAATTGAATCTTTTTTCAAGTATAAGTCAGCCCAATCCTTCTGAATACCAGCCTTTCCATCGACATGAATCCCCCGTTAATCCACATTATCCTTTTGTATCCATTAGTCAATACAACATTTTGTCCATTGTTTTCAATCCCTATATTCCTATCTAATTGAATCCAAACGAATCCTCCGCTTATTCACCTATGTCCCTTATCATCCATTTGGCAACCTCAAATTTCGTCTATCTTTTTAAATCCCTATCATTCTATCTAAATGAATCCTTTCCTATCTTTTCCAAAATATACAACAGCCCTAATCTTCTGAACCCCAGCCTTTCTATCGACATGAATCCTTCGCTTATCCACCTCTATCCTTTTCTATATATTAGGAAATCCTAAATTTTGTCTATATTTTTTAATCCCTGTCTTCCTATCCAAGCGAATCCATTGGTATCTTTTCTGAAATATAAGACAGCTCTATCTTTTTGAATTCCAGTCTTTCTATCTAAATGAATCCTCTGCTTATCCATCTCTATCCTTTTCAATCGCTATTTGACGTACATCCCTGACTTAGAACCGGCAGGTTCTCGGTAGGTGTCTGACCGTAAAGTCAGACACAAGTGAAATCATTCTCACCGTCTATAATTGAAGGGTCGGCAGACGCCTTTGCAGAGTTTGACTAGTAACTCGGATAAGTAAGGGAATTTAGTTGGTAGGTATATAAACCCTTGCTGGTTTAATACTATTTTGCGGGGATTTGTAACTCAAAATATATTATTATTATTATTATTATAGAAACGGATGAAAATACTACATGTTCGAGTGGATTCAAATGGATAGAAATTAAAACGATATATCGTGGATAGAAATGGATAAGAATATTTAAATACGATATGGATTCAAATGGATAGTGTAAGATAGGCAGTTGTGAACATCAAGGATAAATTCAGGGATAGAAAAAGATAGACAGTTGTGACTGCAATGGATAGAGTCAGGGATACGAAGAGATAGGTCTAAGTAAGTAGACACGACAGGTAGGGTGTGGAAAGAAAAATATAACGTTTGTGGTATGCAAAGTGTGCATTTGGGAAGGATCGAATATCTCTATCTTTTTCTATCAATACGTTTCTATCTTTTTAAATCTTTTTCTATCCATACGTTTCTATTTTTTTAATCTTTTTACTTTCAGCAAGGTTCCTTACAGCAGTAGGATATACAAATTTCCGCCCTGCAGGATATCCCCACGGTTTATCCCGAGACTATCCCTGGAATAACCCGGGACATAAGCGTCATAAACTGGGAAATACCGGAATATCATGTTGCTTGAGGGTTTCACGGTTAAATTCAAATGTTCAAATTATCTGATAAATTTTTGAAAACAATATACATGTCTTATTGTAGGCCGTTTTTGTATTTTTCTGCACCTGAAATTAGCATTTGTAAACAAAAATCATCATCAAAACTCCCGATTTTCAGCAATTCAAGATATGTTAGCATTTTACACTAGAAATGGGTATTTTAAAACAAAAATCATTCTAGTTCGAACAAGATTTGCAATTTGCAGACGATTTCAGGTTATACTAACGTTTTTCTGAGGAAATCGTGTTTTTAAACAAATAAACTTTAAATTGATGAAATTTTTCATCGTGCTAGTGTTTTTAGTCGGAAATTGGTATTTTTAGTAAAAAATTATTAGATTTCAAAGAAGATTCATAATTTTTTAACTTTAGGTTGTGTTGGCGTTTTACGTAAAGAAATTGTAGTTTAAAATAAAAATCATTATAATTTGAACAAGATATAGAATCTTTTAATAATTTTGAACATTCTTAAAAAATGATATTTTTAATTTTGAAATAATTATATTTTAAACATTTCAAACACAATTAACAACTTTTTAACCATGTAGGTTAAGCTAGCTGTTTTCACCGGAATCATCAATATAGATTTGAAAGAAGATTTACAATTTTGGAATTATTTAATGTTAACGTTTTTAAACGTAAATCTGTTATTTTAAAAATAACAAGTTAGGCATAAAAATAATATTTATAACATTATTCATTATTCTTGAGGATTTCAAAAAAGATAAAAAATGTTTTTACACTTTTAGGCTATACTCGTATTTTTCTCCTGATATATTTTTTATAAAAATAAAAAAAAGACATTAAAACATATTTATATAACTGGAGCAATTATAGGTTATATTAAGATTTTCCACCGGAACTCGATTATTTTAAACATAAAATATTAGGTCGTTATGTTATGTTACTCTTTTTGTCTAAAATTACTATAATTAATAAAAAATTATTTAATTTCAAAGAATATCTACAATATATAAACAACAATAGGGCATATTAGCGTTTTCGCCGAAAATCGGCTATTTTAAACAAAAATCATATATCTTCAAAAATTAAATTTACAATTTTGAACAGCTTTAGGTTATGTTAATGTTTTTCTTCAGAAATTTGTATTTTGGAACAAAAGTTCACCGTTTTGATTGTCTATACAAAAATCCCCCTTGAGGAATAAATTAAAAATATTAATAGCAGTTGTTAAGTAGAAATTGTTAAAAATAAAATTAAAAGGTGTAGGTTGCTTTATCTACGGAATAAAACACTTGATTTGATAACACAACAATAAGAATCTGTTTATTGGAAATGTATAGAAGGAAGACAAGTTTTCGCTACGGAGGCTAGAGTGTATCTGTCTCGTTAAGTGCAGTCAACGAGCATTCGGGGGTGACGAGAAGCATCGGAGGTGTGCCAAATTTTCTATAATCGCTGTGATTGGCGGTGACAAGAAGTAGAGGTGGAAGCAGAGAGTTTCGTTAAGGCCCGGAAAAGTTCCGGGAAAAATGAGAGGCCCTCGGAAATGTTTCTAAGTCTAGATTGGCACGACGGTGTGCTGTAGAATTACAAATACCATAAACCTAATCCTGGGCATAGCTTCGTAAACACGTTCGGCCAGTAAAGGTATAAATCAAGGATTAAGTTTTAAAGGTAGAAATTTTCGAAAGTACAAATCCTTGAAATTTTAGTGCCGAAGTGCCCATCAAGGAACATCTGTTTGGTTATGGTTGAAAATATGAGGCAGACCTTAGCTGTTCTTCCATAAACTTGAGAGAATACAATATTTGAAAGAAGACTCTAATTTCGGAAATATCTTAAAATTAGAAATGCAAAACATGAAAAATTGTTACGACGTAACATGCCGGCCCCCTTTGAATGCCTTGCGTTCAAAAAATATCAAAATTAATCGTTGAAGAAATGTACATAAGCTGTGTTTAGAATAAAGTTAACCTGCACATTTTCAAACTATAGATTACATGAATGACATCCTGTGGGCTAAAAATACAATAAAATTAAAAGCGAACATATAATATATAATGCCTAAGAAAAATTATTAATATTAAAAGCCGGAGCTACAATATTACCAGAGTACAACGTTAATCTTGGCATGAGATTACATATCAGTTGCATAAATTACGTCGTATCTGAAAATAACATTATAAGTAACCCTTAGTTTATTGGTAGAGGATATAAGAGTTTTAACGCTCTTTTATAGCTGCCCGATTGAGTCTTGATCGTGACTGCCCGGATTACCCGGTCTTGGCCAGGATGGACTGCTGTGATGCGGCCCAATTGCCACTTCATGGGTGGCAGGTTATCCTCCTTGACAACCACCAGAGTCCCAATCTTGATGTCCTCCTGATTCGTGGATACCTTCCACTTGCTGCGTAAAATAAGCTCGTTTAAGTATTCTCGCTGCCATCTGTCCCAAAAATGATGGCGCATTTGCTGAGCAAGTTCCCAGCAGTTCAGGCGATTGGCATTAACATTGCGCAAATCCTTTTGTGGCAAGCTTGTCAGAGAGGTTCCAATAAGAAAGTGACCGGGTGTTAAAGGGAGAAGATCGTTAGGATCGGAGGAGAGGGGTGTTAAAGGGCGCGAATTCAATATTGCCTCAATCTCAACTACATAAGTGTGCAATTGTTCGAAGGTCAGCAGTGCATTTCCTGCGATTCGCGTAAAATGTTTTTTGAAGGACTTGACTGCCGCTTCCCAGAGACCTCCAAAGTGGGGAGCTCGGGGAGGGATAAAGTGCCAATTAATACCTGCCTTATCAAAAAAGGCTTGAATTATTTTGCTTTTTTCAAGCGATTCGATTTGTTCATAAAGCTCACGAATTTCCCTGCTAGCACCCACGAAGTTGGTTGCATTGTCAGAAGATACTGACTCAGATTTTCCTCGCCGAGAGAAGAGTCTTTTTAAACAAGCCAGAAAGGCCTCCGAGGATAAATCGCTCGCAAGTTCCAAGTGAACTGCTTTCGTAGCAAGACATACGAAAACACAGACGTATGTTTTTAGCTTAACTCTATTGCGGTGGCGACGTTCCTTAATAAAAAAGGGACCACAATAATCAACACCCACGTTTGTGAAAGGTCGAGAAAATGAAACCCGATTTTTTGGCAAATTACCCATTAAATATTTTATCTCGCCTGGATTCGTTCTGTAACATCGAACGCATTTTCGAACAACATGTCTTGTTGTGTTACGTCCGTCGATAGGCCAAAAGGTTTCGCGAACGCCATAGAGTGTCGCGTTGACTCCTGCATGCATGCGATCTGTGTGTTCACCGCGGATAATAATTGTTGAAATGTGGTGATTCTTTGGAAGTATGATGGGATGTTTCTGTGATACTGGTAGATTCGAGTTAGACAATCTTCCACCTACCTTTATGACTCCGTGATCAATAAATGGATTCAGTTTTAAGAGGCTACTTTTGGTATCAACTTTATTATTAGTTGCAAGTGAACTGAACTCCTTTGGAAATATTTCTAATTGGGTTATTTTTATTATTCGGTAAAATGCCTTGCTCATTTCGTTTTGAGTGAGATTGCCCGTTTTTCTAGCTAAGGAATCCTTGACTCTAGCATTATTTATGAATCGAAGACAATGAGCGACGACCCTTTTTAATTTATTAAAATCGCTAAAACGAAGGAGGATGTCGTTCTCAGGTGCCTTGGTTTCATGAGTAACTTTGCATGATAAAGTAAAATTGTCCGCGCGCTTTTCTGGAACCTCTTGTTTTTGAAAGTACGTTTGAGGCCAGGTCACCGAGTCGTGATTCAACCATTGAGGCCCATTAACCCAAGACTTATTTTGAATGAAATCCTGAGGGGTTTGACCACGTGAAATTAAATCGGCAGGATTGTCTTGTGTCGGAACGTGACACCAGTCTTTCGCGTCTGTTGTTGCTTGGATTTCAGCGATTCTATTAGCGACAAAAGTTTTCAAAGTGTAGGATGGAGTATTGATCCAATTTAAAACAATGGTGGAGTCTGATCAGAAGTATGACTTGTCTACTTGAAATGGAAGAGCTTGAGAGGTGACGTTATATAATTTAACCAGGAGGTTTGCTGCGCAGAGCTCTAACCGAGGTATAGTAGTAACTTTTAGAGGGGCAACTCTCGATTTTGAGCAGATCAGGCTGGTTTGATGCCTGCCTTGTGGATCGGTAGATCGCACATATAGGCAGGCTCCGTAGGCCTTTTCGCTCGCGTCGCAGAATCCATGGAGCTGAATCTGGACAGGATTTTGAACAAGTACACAA
>CAKNWW010334315.1:0-10962 GCA_932074435.1 Andricus kollari
TCTTACTTCGTTATTAATTAAACACTTTTATCATTTGTAATTATTACTTAACATAACCTATATTTTCAACACTTGTATCCATTTGAAGTTAAAATGATAAACTTGATCCGAAGATACACGGAGTTGACCGATAGGCCGATCCAAATGCAACTTTAAAACCGCGAAATTCAAAAATGCCCATGTGAAAAGGCTTCTTCCCTGCTTCGGAAAAATTCGGGTAGCATTTCAATTCGCCATGTATGTAAGCCCTACCGTGTCCACCCTGTATATTTGTCATTTTCTATTACTATTCACTAGCAAAAACTGTACATAGAACAAATTTGCGATCATTTTCGAAGCAATAGGGAAATTCTTTGGAATTTTCAAATCAAAAAATGGAACAGAAGATATTATCCGATTGAATTTTTTTTTTCTGCTATTTACGGATGTCAACTCACAAATTTTTTTTGCTCAGCTCAAGCAATTCGATTAAGTTGATAGTTGGGTAGTTTTTTGGGGCACGTATAATATGTCATCGGAGAGCAAAAAAGTCTAACGTAATCGTTTATCTCATTGGAATAGTTTTTAGTGAGTTTTCATATGTAGCGGCTCTGAGCCATCGGACCTGAGACACTTACAGATTCTGATATTCCTGACGTGTACTGGCCCATATTCGGTTTTTTATTAGAACAATTACTTTTCTTTAAATAAATTTCCTAATTTTAAATCTATATGTAAAGCCTAATTCAGCGTATATTTCTATTTGATAATCAGACAATCAAAATAAGAAACATATAATAAACCGGCTATTATTGCTATTTAAAATATAATTGAAAACAAATATTATTAAATTCTACCCATAATTTCAATTGTTTTTTTTTATCCCCAAATCTGAAGTGTTTCTTGGGCGGATTCAGAGGTGCCTCTGATGATTCTTAACTGCTCAAGCGGTAAAAACATCTTTCTCTGAATTCGCCCCTGCCACGGGTGTTTTATACCATTTTTCACACACAAAGTGAAGTACCTATAGAGCCACATGTTAATATTAATCAAAATATTTATAATTTTTTAAAGAATTGATAACTGTATTTTTCTATTGTACAGTGCCAGAGGGGGAAAAAGTCGAAGCTGAACCTAAGGATTATTTGGTACGCAAAGGAGTAGAAATTGCAATATATGAGGATGATTTTGGATTTCGCGCGCTCAAGCTGGTAATTTGAAAACCAATGTGCAATCTGAAATTAATATATTGTAGAATTACGCCTAAAGCGTCCTGTTTTTTCTGTGGTGCCTTTTGAGTTTCTCTAAAATTTTCTTCATCCCAAGTGAATCAAATATAAAATATCACATACTTAAAGCCACTTATTAACTCAAGCTTTTCTTTAATTATTAAAACGTTGTAGCTATTTGTATCGCTAGCGGTATAAATGGTGCGGGTATCTTATTTGTACCGCTAGCGGTACAAATAGCCACAACGTTATTAAAATATGATTTTTTTGGACCAATGTCAAATTTTTGGTGTACAGTGAAAAAAATGACAATATAATGTTTTGCACCATTGGTATAGATTAACTTACTTATTAATTTTAAATTATATATTTTTTAATGGTTGATAGAAATAACTAAAATAATGCTTGTTTCCGCTTGCCAACAGATCCAACCATACTGAAGATTGACCACCCACGTCATATGCAGACATAATGAGGATGATGTCGTGTGCAAATATTGACGAAAAATTAAAAACTAAGAAAAAATGTTAAATCAACATAACAAATAAAAAGTTTAACATGCATGTGAATTTTTTTCCAATCATATTATTAAAACTTTACACTTTTCTAAAGAAGATCAAATCCTCTTTTCACACACCGAACACTGCAATAATGAAGACCTTCCACATCTACCCAGATACCGTATATAGAATTCAAAAATTTTAAATACTAATGTTCTCAACAATTTTGAAAATGCTCTAACTTTTTTAATTTTTATCCAAAATAGCTGGCTAACGAACTCGCCCTTTCCTTTTAGGCATTAAAAAGTGTGCCAAAGCTCAATCCAATCTGTTCATTTTTTCGAAAGTTATCGTGCCTGCAGAATGCAGACATACATACAGACAGACATACAGGCACCTTGGTAAAAATTGTTTTTTCTGACTCAAGAGGTCTCAAAACGTGGAGATTTGATTAAAACCGACTAATTCAAATTTTAGATAAAGCTAATTCAAATTTTAGACTAATTCATATTTTAGATGATCGCAAAAAAAGATAACAAATAAAAAATTCCATTTTGCGGTCAAACTATCCAAGACAAAAGTCATTTATCGGACTTCCGTTTCCGGCATGAAAGTCTTAGGTGGCGGTGATTATGTGGTGCAGATTTTAGCGAATTTGAATTGGAGTTTGAGGTGAGTTGATGGTGTGTTTGAGGGTTTGTTAGTGTGAGATTGTCTGAAAAATATAATAGAAGTGAAGAGGTTGGTGATAATTTGTGAACTTGAGACTGTTTTGGGTAGGCTGGGAGGTTAGTTTGCTTGGCGTGAGGAGCAGGGTGGGGAGACAAGTTTAGCCAAGTGGCAGTGACAGGGACGGAAAGGTAGACAGAAGCACGGAACAAGGTACAGTAGCAGGGTGGGGTAGTATAGTGCAGAAAAACGGTAGAAAGGGAGAGATTGAGGGTGGAGAGTTTTGGCTCAATAGAGCCATTCTTAAAATAGTAATGGAAGTAATGGGGATATATGAAGAAAAAGCAGGAGAAATGGGTAGAGGAAATAAGGAACGAAATTAGGCAGGAAATGGCAGAGCTGAGGAAATGGGAAGAGGTTAAGGAAAAGCTAGAGAAAAGAATGCAGACGCTACAAAGAAGAGACTAGAAAAGAAGGAAGAGCCGAATAAAAAAGTGGAGGAGCTGGAAGGTGGACTAAAAAAAATAGAAAGCTCAAACCGTGAGTTTAGAGTAGGGGAGAGTGGAAATAAGGAGAATGGAAGGCTGAGAAAAATAGAACAAAGAATGAAAAAGAAAAAGAGAGAAGAAAGAAAAAGAAACATAGTGATAAAGGGTATAAGATTAGAAGGGAAGGATCTGATAGAAGGAGTAGAAGAAGTACTAAAAAGGATTGATGCTAATGTAGAGATAGAGGAAGTGCGAAGTGTAGGAAAGGAACAGCGAAGAGGGGAGAGAATGATACTGGTGAAACTAAAAAAATGGGAACATAAGAGGGAAGTAATGACACAGAAGAGGATGTTATATGGAAACTCGAAGAGAATAGAGGATGATTTCACATGGAGAAAGGAATATGCAGTATAAGTTAAGGAAAATAGCGGAGGAGGAAAGAAAAGAAGGAAAAAGACCATGGGTTAAGTATGCGAGAATACAGATAGGACATGTATGGTGGAATTAGGACGAGGACAGGGAACAGTCAGTGGCAGATGAAGAAATAAAAAATAGTAGGAAACAAGAAGAGACGAAAAACGAAAGCAGAGAAGATTGGAGGATATGCTACTGGAATATAGCAGGCTTAGAAAGAAAGGATAGGGAGTTTATGAAAAATTTGACACGATGGGATGTAGTAGTAATGACGGAGATGTGGCTAGATGAAAAGGGATGGGAAGGAGCAAGGGGAAGATTACCAAGAGGTTACAAAGGGCAACTTCAAATGCAAAGAGGAAGAATGAAAAAAGCAGAGCAATCGGAGGAATGGCGATGAGAGTAAGGAACGAATGTATAACAGAGAAGGATAAATAGGAGATGAAAGAACACAAAGAAGGATTAATAGTAGAAGAGATAAATATTTGAGGAGAGAGGTGGAAGATAGTGGGTGTCTAGGTGTACGGAGATATTTAGGAGAAATCAGAGGAAATGAGAGAACTGGTGGAAGAAAATGAGCAAGAGATTAGACTCGTAATAGGAGGAGATTTTAATGCGAGAACAGGAGATAGAGGAGGAAGGGAGTGGGGTGGAGAGCGAGTAGGGAAATGCGAAGACAAGATACTGAATGGGGAGGGAAAGAAATTGTTGAAGAGCCTAGGGGAGATGCGATTGTTTATCCTAAAGGGAAATAAAGAGGGGGATGAAGAAGGGGAATATACACGTTCAGGAGAAAAGAGGGGAACAATAATTGATTATGTGGTAGTGGACGACGAGGTAAGGGAGAAGGTTAAGAAACTAGAGGTAGGGCACTATATAGATTCGGATCACTTACCCATAATAGTGACAGTAGAGGGGAAATGGTTAATAACAATAAGGATAAAAAGGAAGCAAAAGTAAAAAGAGCAGGAAGAGGGGATTGGTCAGTGGAAGCTAAAGGACACTTTAAAGGAAAAGTCAGAAATATCAAAATGGGGGAAGAAAATGTAAATAAGGAAATGGAAATAACGATAGGAGAAATAAAATTAGCGTTAGAGTGCACAAGCAAAAAAGAAGTTAATAAAGGAGGGGATAGAATTGGATGGGATGAGCAATGTAAGCAGAAGAAGAAGGAAGTGAGAAGAGAATTTGAAAAATGGAGAGAAGGAACAAGTAGTGAAGAAGAATATAGAAGAAAAAAGAAAGAGTATACTGAGTTGTGTGGCCAAAAAGAAGAGAAGGGAAATAAATGGTTTGAAGAAGAAGCGGAGAAGGCTAGGATGGAAGAGCAGGTATGGAAGGTTGTAAATAGAGAGAGAAGAAGAGGGAAAAGAGTAAACTAGGATATTGAGATGGTAGAATGGAAACAATATTTTATGGAATTTCTAGGATGGGTGAAGAGGAAAGTTAGGAAAGGAAGAAAATATGGCAGGGAAACAGATGAGGAGGAGGATATTACAAGGGAGGAAATAGTCAAGGTACTAGGGATGATGAAAGATGGAAAGGCCTCTGGCATACATGATATTCCAAATGAAGTCTGGAAATATGGAGGGACACAATTAGAGGAATGGGCATGGATAGTGTGCAATAGAGTATGCAGAGGAGAGGGGTAGCCAGAGTTATGGAAAGAAGGAATAGTGATACCAATAGTGAAGAAAGGCAAAGGGCAGGAGGCTAAGGATTATAGAGGAGAGACACTAATGCCAACACATTGAAAAAAAAATATATATATATATATATATATATGAATATGACTATCATTTCTGGTTACCAGTGCCGAATCTCAAGTGGTGCTGACCTGCGGATCAGTAGATTTTACCGATCCAGTCGCTATTCTGCACTGTTCCTCGACGCTGCAATTACGAATTATCATGTCACTTTGACGGATATTATTAGCAGCAGTGGGACTCCGATGCTGTTTCGAAGTCGAAAATATAAAACGAACCTATCTTTCTATCTCCACACGTTAGAAAAAGACGTCCGTTCGATTTTCGACTTTCGACACGGTATCGGAGTCCCACTGCAGAGCTAACTTATGTTAATGGTATAGACTATAGCTTAGACTTCAGAGTCTTTAGACGGCACTATGAATTGTAAAAAAATATTGCCAAAAAAAATTAATAAATCAATACACGGTTAATTCATAGATATATGTTCGGATATACTTATAATTAATGGGTATTTGTAAGGTCACAACGCTTATAATACAATTAAAATGTTGCACGCAAGGGGGGGATTCGAACGCATAAACCTAAGCACGCAAGTCGACTATCTTAATCTCTACACTATTAAACGAGTTGCGATCTGTAAAATAATCCCGAAATGCATTTGTAACTGAGGTGGTGACCTCGGTAACGACTTCTGAATACGCCTCCATACCATCGCGTGCACAAGAAAAAAGTTCTTGCGTTTACCTCATCTCCATACAAGTCAGCTGTGACCGGCGCGGAACACAAACACGTCTTGCTTCAATAAACTCTCAACTGTACGCGATCTGTGAATAAGATATGCCATCCAAAATAGTGTTATTTATTATAAAACTCCTTTATTGCTTAGTGGGAATATGGAGTAATGTGACAACTGTCACAAAAATGTCAACAATAAATGTTCTTTAGGTGATGCCATGATGTAATGCAATCCATCCATTGCTGATGGCGTCATGAATTCATACGGTGGTCCGCGCGGATCAGATCGGTAGCATGTACCGATCCTTCTGTAATATTCAGTGCACCACTATTGTTATCTCGGTTCAGTGAATTTCACATATCTTACAGTATTTAATACTAGGGAATACAGGTTTGATTTACCAAAGGATTACCGTTGATTTAATCTTATCTTCACTGTGACTTTTGCGAAATGCTAAGTGATTTTGACATTTTCACACCCTCATTAAGAGCAGTTTTTACTGTTACGATTACAAGAAACACGTTACATTTCTTCATAAGTAAATATAACATTTCTTTTTCTGCGTGTAGTAAATGAGAGGATTAAAAGGGCGAAAGGGGCAATGGTAGCAATGTACGTGGATTTAAGGCGGCGTTTGGCTCATTAGACCGAGGCGAGATAGAAAAAGTTATGGTGAAAACGGGAATACGAGAGGAATTAATAAAGAGATTATTGGAAATTTTTAGAGCGACAAAAAGCAAGGTAATGGTAGGAGAAAAAGTAGGAGATAGCTTCTGGTTGGTGAGAGGAGTAATGCAAGGATGTCCTCTGAGCTCACTTTTATTTAAGATATTAATATCAGACTTGGAAGAAGAAATGAAGAGAAAAGGGTGGGGAGGAGTTAGGATAGGGAGCGAAAAGATATATACACTGGCATACACAGACGATATAGTTTTGATGGCAGAGGATGAAGAGAGGTTGGCGGGCTTGATTACAGGATTAGAGGAATACTTAGATGGGAGAAAGTTGAACTTAAATGTAGAAAAGACAAAGATAATGAGGTTTGGAAAAGTAGGGGGAAGAAAGAAAGAATGGACGAGGAGATGGAAGGGAATAAAATTAGAAGAAGTAAAAGAGTTTTAGTATTTGGGATATACCTCGTAAACAAATGGAAATCATAAAGTTCATATAAAGGAAAGGATAAAACAAGCAGCAGGGGTAATGAAACAGATATGAGGAATAGGAAAAAGAAGGATAAAAAAGTTAGAGAAGGAGCATGTGGTTATTTGATATGCTGGTATGGCCGGTATTAGGTTATGGAGCAGAGATATGGGGATGGAAAGAAAGGAAGAAGATTGAGAGTTTACAAGAAAGGTATATAAGGTGGACACTGGGGGTAGCCTGGACGACGCCGGGACATATAGTGATAGAAGAAGCGCAAAGGGATAAATTAAGTACTAGATCGGAAAAGAGGGCATGGAGTTTTGAGACGAAGCTGCGGGAGGGAAAGGGAGATGAGTTGGCGAGAAAGTGTTTAATGGAGGTAGAAGAAAGGAGAGGGAGGGCGATGGAATTAACGATATGGGAAGAAGAAAGGAGGGAGTTCTTCAATGTTAGAGACATAGAAGACGGGACTGGAGTAAACTATGAAGAATTGGAAAAAAGGGAGAGGGAAAGACAATTAATAGAAAGATGAGGGATGATTGAGGAATCAAAATATAGTAAATGGTATAAGATGATAAAAAAGGAATGAGTACCAAAGTATTTAGAAAAGGGATGGGGAGAGAAAGTATGGAACAGCATAGCTAGATTTAGATTGGGGAACGAGGTAACGGCCGGTATGTATTGGGAAAAGAAAGAGTACAGGAAGTGCAGAATCGGTGAATGGGAAGATGAAACATGAAAGCATGTATGGGGAGGATGTAGGAGAGGAATGGAAGATAAAGGAAGCTGGCAAGAGAATTTCGTAAAGATTCTAGGGGAGGATGTTTGGGGAAAGAGTGGATGAAGGAGTTAGAGAGTGCTAGGGGAGCGAATGAGAAAGATTGAAAGAATGAATGCAAAAAAGTGGCAAAGTGGCAAAATGGAGGTGCAAGAGAAGTGAAAGAAAAAGAAAACGGAAGTCGCTTAAACTAGAAGCGTAAAGATTTGTAAGTAATGGTCATATAATAGCATAAGTAGATTAAGATGCGTTTGCGTTATCGTTCTCTCTCTCGCACTCTCGCTTTCTATCACTCGCTCACTCGTTCGCTCACACGTCCCAAATTCGCTATCATCAGAAATAGAAATAAGGTTCTAGATATAAGATTTTCTGTAAATAGGTGTAAATAACTGTAAATAGTAAGGATAAGATTTTATAAAATATGTAGAGGAAAGTATTGTAAGAAATGGAAGTCATGTAAACCCTTAGGGGACACATTATGAATAAAGAAAAAGTCATTTTTCCAAAAAAGACTTACCAATTTGTTACCCATCATTTTTTGAGAGGATGCGTAGTTTTCGTTTTAATCGTGAAAAATAACATTGAAAATAAAAAATTAGCTTTTTGGAAAAACGACGCATGTTACAATAACTTTTTATCTATCGAAATTTTTCGCCTAATTTATATCTATAAATTTTCTTAGAACAACTTTACGCTAGAATGCGTATTTTTTATTTAAATTGTAAAAATAACATTGAAACTAAACAAATTAAAATTATGAGAATGTGCCCGCGCAGGGGGCATATTTTTTATATCATAAGATCAAGATAATGAAAATACGTATGTTTTAATACCAATGCATATACAAAATTTAATATACATAATGTACATAATGAACGTAATGTAGAAAAGTTCGCATTTTGGACAAAATCGAGTTGGGAGCACGAGATACATGATGGGAATGTTTTGGTTATAGCCGCAGGAGCTTTACCCAAAGAGAATTCACAATCACCAAAATACAGTTGTCGATGATTTGACTTAATTTTAAATGGTCTGTGCACGAATGCGGAGGAAGTATAAAAACCGAGCGCGCAGCGCGTGGTACATACACTATCTAGCGCGAAGCGCGAGATCCGACAGACGCGTAAAAAGAATGCCTAAAAAAATATTTCAAACGATTCCATCTTGATTGTTTTGTTTATATTAACTACAATTTAACTCTAAGTTTCTGGTAACGTTTAAATTCCTTATCATAAGTATTCAGTCGCTGAATTATGTACAAGAAGGAAAAATAATGCTTTGTTTGCATGATTTTGAACATCTTAAATGTTTTACCTAAAAGGATTCACGAAATTCTAGAGGCATTTTAACTTTCTAAAATTACATTATGATTATCGATTAGTCCTAAGACTCTGTATGGACCGTGACTTCACAAATCGAATTTCCCGTTGCGCACATCTTTCATCACGTTCACTAGATGATTCACTTTTGCATTTATCGGCCTAGGCTTTTAATCGTAGTGTTTCTTTGATCTTTCCTCTGCATCAATTAGATTCCTTGCGGCCATTTTATATATCTTGTTTAATCAAACGATGAGGTCTGCAAGTAGGTGCCATAGGTCTCAATGTAGTCTCCAGACGAAAACGAGGTGGGGAACCGTGCGGTTCTTCCGAAAACTAATTCGTAGGGTATTCGTTTGACCCCATCGTCATAATCGTCCGCGTAATGTTTTTTATAATCTGTTAGGACTATATAGCTTCACTAAAGAGATTCATTTGTTTGGGGACGATACTTGGAGGTCGTATTTTGTTTTACGTTAAAGAGTTTTTCCATTTTTCGCATCATTTTACTCACAAAGCTTCCTCCGCGATAACTCAGGATGCACTTCGGGGCACCGGACTGAGATAATAGATGGGTAGCAACAGCATGTGCAATGGTGGCATTTTCGACACCTGGAATGGGTATCACTATGCAATACTTGCTGCACTGTAAAAACTAGAGATTTTGGGATCCCACCAGTGGTCTCATTTTAGTACCACTCGAGACTGTTTTTTTCTGATTCGTATTGTAATACCTGAAACTAGCCCTGAAATAATACTTTTTTTTCACAGTGTGAAATTATCCTGCGTAGTTAGTATGTACCGTTTCCCATTCGGTGTTGTACGGAAAGAGATGTCCGTGAACTTAACACACCAAAAATTAAATATCCAACTTTTCTTTATTGGAATCGTTTGGATGTCTTTAGGAAGCGTTTGAAAGCCAATTGTTTTCGTTTGGACGGCAAAACTAAAAAAGATATTGAGTTTTCAAAATTCGAGTGCTAACTTCAGGATGCACAAAAAATTTAAATTTTTTTCATACATTTTTTTACCAATTGTTTGAATGTCGTTAGGATGCGTTTGGAAACCAATTTTTTTAGTTTGGACGGGAAAGCTCAAAAAGATATTGGATTTTCAAAATGCAGTGCTAACTTCACGCTGCCGAACAAAATTTAATTTTTTTAAATAATTTGTTTACCAATCGTTTGGACGTCGTTAGGATGCTTTCAGAAGATCACTTTTGACGTCTGGACGATGAAATTGTGTGAGTTATCGAATGAAAGTCATTAGCACCATACTCGCGGGCGCCACCTTCTCAAGTGCACCTTCTTAGGCACCTTCTTTGGTCAGCCGTGTCCTTAAATATGATTTTATGTGTCACCGCGGAAGCAGTGGTACCGAACTTTCTAAGCATTTTCTTAAATTTCCCAAATTTTCTAAAATTTGTAAAATGTTCTAAAATTTGTAAAATTTTCTCAAATACGAGAAATATTCAAAATTTTTAAATTATCAAAATTTTTAATACTTATGAATTTTATAAAATGTTAAGCATTTATAAAATCATTCCTGAAATTAATGTTTAAAATTTATAAATTTATAACATTATTTCAAAAATTATAGAATCGTCTCACATTTGCAAAATTTCTAAGATTTTCAAAATTCGAAATTTGCCGAATTTTCTAAATTTCCAAAATGTCTGAAATATCTCGATTTTTAAAAATTATCAAAATTGGTAAAATATCAAATTTTCAAAACTGTTGAAAATTCCTAAAATTATAAAAACTTCTCAAATTTTTAAAATTGATCAAATTAAAATTTTGAACATTTTAGAAATTTTGAACATCTAAGACATTTTGATCATTTTTAGGATATACGGTGTAGATAATCCAAAAATTTGCAAAATTTTTGTAAATTTTCGCTTCCACAGTTTCCGCGGTGACACATCATATTATATTTAAGGGCACGGCTGACCAAAGAAGGTCACTACCACTTGAGAAGGCGCCGCTCGCGAGCATGGTG
>CAKNWW010334316.1:0-12187 GCA_932074435.1 Andricus kollari
CGAGGCCTGACATTGTTCTTCAAGATTTCGAGAAACGAACTATAATCGTGATCGAATTCTCGGCCCCGTCCGAATATAACATCACTTCCAAGGAGAAAGAAAAGGAGGAGAGGTATCAAGACCTTAAAAGGGAGCTGCGAAGACTGTACCCAAAATATTCGGTAGAAGTAATTGTCCTTGTGATAGGTGCTCTCGGAGGTGCGAAACTATCACTGGTTCGTAACCTTAAAGCCATTCCCGTGTGCCAAAAATATGCCAAGGCACTTGCGAAATGGATGCAGAAAGCTGTCATCCTTGGATCGCTTCGTGTTCTCAAAACACATGAGGGTTTCGCCGGCCTGTCGTTGTGATTTCATCGTGTCCTGTGACCACTCATCTCACGGTTGTGAGACGTGGCCATGAATGGGATTTACCGCGGTCCTACTGGGGGCTGCTGCCATTTTTTAGATGGCAGTAGCTCCCAGTGAGACCCTGCGGTGGTTGTTTAACCTTATTTTTTTTTTAAATATATATACTCCTACCGAAAAAAGGCAACTTGTCCAACCCAGAGAATTACAGGCCAATAACTTGTTTGAACACACTGTATAAAATCTTTACAGCTGTCCTAAACAACAGTATTGATCAGCGAATTGAGCCTGTGTGGCGTGATATTTACGAACAACGTAGCTCCAAAAATGGTGTAGCAGGATGTCGAGAGAAGCTGCTAATTGACAGGTGTATCTGTAAAGAAGCTGCAGCCCATCAACGCGTCCTGTCAATGGCCTGGTTTGACTACCGGAAAGCTTTCGATTTAACCTTTCATAGACTTATCATCTGTCTGTTGGAAAGCTTGAAGGTGCATCCACACATAGTGACATGCATAGAGTGATTAATGCCTCTTTGGAAAACTAGATTTACTATCTCATCTGGAAATTATCGTGTGACAACAATCAACGTCACCTTCCAGAGGGGCGTCTTTCAGGGCGATACCATGAGCCCTTTACTTTTTTGCATCACACTTCTGCCTCTATCTCTCGCACTAAGAAATTCTTCTGGATACCTCTGTGGCGACACTCACCAGCGCGAGCATAAGGTCACTCATGTATTTTATATGGATGACCTGAAGCTCTATACCTCTGGTAAATGCAAGATACAAGCATATTCTTCGACAGATTTGGTCTTCCAATCTGTCAGCGTTGAACAAGATATCTGCAGAAAGCCGTCATCCGTGGGTCGCTTGGTGTCCTTAAAACACACGAGGTTTCGCCGGCCTGTCGTTTTGATTTCATCGTGTCCTCTGACCATCCATCTCACGGTTGTGAGACGTGGCCATGAATGTGATTTATCGCGGTCCTACTGGGAGCCGGTTCATTTTTTAGATGGCAGTTGCTCCCAGTGAGACCCTGCGGTGGTTGTTTAACCTTATTTTTTAATTATATATAGCTATATGGGACCGGATTGCCTGATGAGGCCAGAAAACCAATCTGGCGAAACGTCGTAACACCATAAACTGATGTTTATTATTTACCCCCAATTGGCCATTTGACTACTTATACTACGATTAATAAGCACTTCATAAATATATAGGGAATATTGCGTACTGTAGAGTGTAGTGTCTAACCATATATATAGATGGTCAGCACGCTGTACGCTGTAGAGTGTAGACTGTAGAATATGACTACATATATTCAACACGAGAGTAAAGGTATAGACTATAGTAAGAACGTTCTAACCTGTAGCAAGTACTATGTAGCCAGAGACTTTAGAGAATAGAAGCACGTGGACGCTGGAGAACATAGCTATAGATATACTGAAAACGTTGTAAGCCGTATAGTATATCTATGCATAGTCGTGACGTATGCGTATGCACCGACGTCCGAAGATACACCGACGTTCCTATAGGCCCTATAGAAGCTCAAAGGACCAGCATGGGTCAGTTACAAGTTATACTTCAGTTCAACGCTCTTTTCTATTTTTCTACGTTTTTCTCCGATTCGACTGTCCAGTGTTAAGTGTCTTAAAGCGGTATTTCTCGCGAATTAATGTGTGTGCCCTTGAAATCTTTTGGAATACTTCGAACCAATTCAATCCTGATTTGAACCCACGATTGTTAACCAGTGAAACCCCTTTGAAACCCCCAATCAAGGATTCACCCAATTCCGAATTAACATCAAGGTGCACAACCCCTTCTTCCACACCACTGCTCGGAGATCTCCGAATCACCCAGATCTCATTTGATTCTTCAATCGAATCAATAAACCGGTAAGTCATAATTCTAATAAATCTAAAATTCATTCGCCTAACTCCTTTGAGCCATAATATATGAGTTTCCTTTATTTTAAAGGTACTGGCCAATGATTAGAGAAAAGTCTACAAGTCTTCCTTCAAGTTCTTGTGTTAAGCTCTTTATATTCGATAAGTTTCAATTGTCATTTTATATAATAAACTGTTGAATCTCATTTATAACTTATTTATTGACTACTCTTTCCTCTTCCCTGTACGAGATCTTCAATCTCAACTAAAACGAGGAACTAAGTTTATTTTTAAACACATTTTTAAGCACAAAGTACTTGAGCGAAAACAGTTAACTTATACTATTTGCATTTTATATATTTATTATTGCTGTGAAACAAGTCCGAATATAAAAATAACCAATTTCGAAACAAAACCCTGAAGATTTAGGGAATAGCCGGAAAACAATTATCAGAAATTTTGCTAAACAAATCCCTCAATTAGCTAAGCTAGTAGAATGAAATAAGAACGGGCTTGAGAGTGATCGGAAAAATAAAATTAACATTGATAAGGAATTATCTAAACTATATTTGGAATTCGGTTGCGATAGTCAGAAAACAGTAATTTTTATTGTTCTGCATTCATTGATGCTGGAAATACTACCTTAATCAATACAAATGTGAGTTTAATTAGTGGTTGTTTAGATCAAAATAAAACCTTAAGTTTTGATGACGTGATCGACTATCAGGCTAATGTGAAATCATTATTGAGTTCAACTCTTTCTCAACAAATTAATAAGGAAGTACCAAAAGAAACCTCATTTCATAAATTGAATCGCGAATCAATAATAAGTGAACACGATAGTGATGACGTAGCAAGTGACGAAGATTCAACAAAACCGAAAAAAAATGACACTGCCAACCAATCAACAAGTTTCCTTTCGCGACGCGCTCGAAATAATCCCTATTTTTGACGGAATTAACATCCCTTTAGCATATTTTATAGAGGAATGTACAGAAGCAAAAGCCATAATTCCTATACAAGCGCATGAAAATCTTGCCAGATTATTTAGAAGTAAATTAACCGGAGAAGCGCGAAAATGCATATTCGGAAATACGTTTCGAAACTTAGATGAATTAATAGAAAAATTAAAAAAGGTTTATGCCCCCGCGAAAAGAGTATACCAGTTGCAAGGAGAACTAGGCAACATATTTATGTGGGATAAGGAAAATGTAATATCATACGCTGCGCGAATAACAGAATTCGCAGATAGAATCGAAGACGCGCATAAATTAGGCAATGATGGTGCCACAGTTTTAAAAGGGGATCACGTTCAGAAATAGAGATAAGATTAAAAGATAACGCAGATGAAACTTTGAAAACTCTTATTAAGGAGGCTCTAGAAATTGAACGAAAATTGAATGCCTGTTCAGAACTGCGAAAAAATAAGCCATTTAAATCTTCAGAAGAAGAATCAGAATCGCGAATTATTACAAAAAATAATAAATTCAATGTTGCTCAGGACACTAAAATAGCGTGTTTAATTTGCGGAGAACGGGGACATGCGACCAAAAAATGTTACAACCTCGAAAACTTTCCACAACAAATTTTTTCCGAAAATCCTGTTATTTCAAGTTCAGAAGAAAACCAATTTTTTCCAAATAAACCCCAAGGAAACTTTAATCAATGGAATTCTGCACAAAATTCAGATTTTGCACCTGAACTAAACCAAAACTTTGTACCTATACAAAACCAAAATTTTGCATACCGAAAAAATCAAAATTTCAATAACCAACAAAATGAAAATTTTGGATACCGACAAAGTCAAAATTTCGGATACAGACAAAATCAAAACATCGGAAACGGACAAAATAAAAATTTTGGATACAGCCAAAATCAAAATTTCGGATACGGACAAAATTAAAATTTTAGACCCAGACAGTATTAAAATTTTGAGCCTGGACAAAACCAAAAGGGCAACAATTCTGAAAATTCGAATAATCAGAAAACCCGCCCGCATCCCACCCAAGGATCCAAAATTGTTTGCAATTTTTGTAATACCCCTGGCCACATCGCTAAGGACTGTCATAAAAAGAGTAGATATTTACAAAATCGAAACGGACAACGAAGCCCTCAAAATAATGCGCAGAACCAGGAAAACTCCAACGCTATTCCCCCAATGGGTGCTGGGAGGAAGGCGCTGAATCATTAAATACAGCACCCATAGAAATTAAAAATAAGGAAAATGATATTCAAATTCATCTCAGTAGAAATAATATAATTCCTTCGATCATGGTATCTGCCGTTGGTCTAAAAAGCCCGGCACGTATGATGATCGACACTGGTGCTGGTCGAAATCTAATTAAAAGAAGTGCAATTGACCCCGAAATAAAAATAAATATAAATGCAGTACTGAGACTAACAGGAATAAATGACTTACCTCTTTATACCCTAGGTCAAATTAAGGTCGTGATACCAATAGATGAAGATGGAGTCTTAGGCTCTGCATTTTTTCTAAACAATACAGTAAATATAAACTACACACATGAATGTATTGAATTTAATGACGAAACTTATCCTTTTGAACAAACTGGCGTTATCACAATTTCAGCACGAACAATTTTTGATTATTATGTAAAATCAGAAAATACAGAAAACAGTGAAGGTTATATACATTAGTTATCGATTGGAGAAGGAATTTTCGTGGGTCGTCTAATTTTTCCAGCAGTAAAACCGATGAAAATTTGCCTAATTTAATATTAAATAGGTTTTTGAAATCTGATGAAAAATCAAACAATTCCTGCCAATTTTACAATTTCACTGGTGAAGAAAGAGTAAAAATCATCAAAAAACTATTACGGTTAGATAATTTAAATATGGAAGAATACTCGAACACTCAATACCAACAACAGATGATTCCCCTATTTTTCGCGACAATATGGATCTGCTCGCTATTTCTCTATTTTTGATTTAGCAATTGGTTTCCATCATATAAAAATGGATCCCAAAGAGTCACACAAAACTGCATTCTCAACCCCTTATGGACATTATGAGTTTGAGAGAATGCCTTTTGGTTTAAAAAATGCACCAGCAACCTTTCAACGACGACTGGATTTAGTTTTAACAGGACTTCAGGAACAGAATTTTTTGTTTATCTAGATGACATTGTGATCTATGCAAATCCTTTAGAAGAACATAAATCGAAATTTAATTAACTAAGCAGCTAATAACGAAATGCAAATCTTCATTTGAAACCTGACAAGTGAGAATTTCTACGACACAAAGTGGGATATTTAGGACATATAATGGATAAAAATGGAGTTCGACCTGATCCAAAAAAAATCATGGCAGTGAAAGATTTCCCAACTCCTAAAAACCAAAAGCATATTAAACAATTCTTAGGTTTAGCAGGATATTACCGTAGATTCATATAACATTTTGCTAAGATAGCAGCCCCAATAAATCAGTTGCTTAAACAAGACATATCATTTAATTGGACGGAAAAGCAGCAACAAGCATTTGATATTTTTAAGGATAAATCATGTCAAGAACCACTTTTAGTTTGACCTGATTTTTCAAAACCTTTCATTATGACCACAGATGCATCAGGTTATGCCATAGGCGGAATACTTTCGCAAGGTAAAATAGGTCAAGATCAACCAATTGCTTATGTCTCAAGATCACTAACCAATACTGAACGTAAATACGGCACTTATGAAAAAGAAGCTTTAGCGATAGTCTACTCCGTAATATATTTTCGCCCTTATTTGTACGGACGAAAATTTACACTCCTTACAGACCATAAGCCCCTTGTTTGGTTTGAAAATTCTAAGGATCCTTGTTCTCGAGTTTCAACATGTCGATTGAAGCTCGCCGAATATGATTATGACGTCGCGTATAAAGCAGGAAAATCAAATGTTAATGCAGATGCGCTTTCAAGGAACCTTGTTCTAGAAAACAATGAAACCGTGATAATCAATATAGTTTCGGACAATAACTTACCATTTGAGGAAGAAAACCCTATCAATTCTATGGAATTCTTAACCTTCCAGAATCGTAAAAATTCAGATTCCGAAGAAAATATCAAATTAAATAGCGAATATCTGAAGGAAAAAATTCCTGAAATTTTTCATAATCTAATAAGTGAAGAATCACTAAATGAAATACAAAATGAATTTTTTGATAGTCCAATACAGAAACTTCTCTACCTTTCAGTTTTACTTTTAATTCCTAAAATTATAAAGAAGAACAAACTTCTCTGCCAATCTTGGAACACTGTGATTACAAGAGGACAGAAGCAAAAATATGAAGAGCAAGCACAAATCAATGATCAAATTGAAAATCAAGGTAAGTCACATAATGATAGTGAAGAAGAATACTTACCTCCCTCGATTGCTGCCAGAAAAGTTCGAGGTAGGCCCAAGAAAGCTGAGCTCACAAAACCAAGCAACCGGCAAGCCTTGAAAAAGAGAGGCAGACCAAGAAAAGAGGCAACCACTGCTGAGTCTGAATTTGAAACAGAATACGCACACAAACTTTGAACCTAAAGACGAATCTGATTCAAATACAGATTATTTTGATAATTCAGGCAAGCAAATTATGAAAAAGAAGAAGAAAAATTACCAAAAATCCAAGGCAAAGCCTGCTGGACAAGAAAAAGAAAATGAAGATGATTATTCAACTTCGGAAGATGAGGTCCTAAAAGATAAAAATTTTCAAAATTTTTCAGTTGAAGAAAACTTTGTTAATGAGGAAAATATACAAGAATTTTCAGAAATAGAAAATTTTATTAAAATTCCAGAAGGAAGGAACGTGAAAAATCCCGAAATTTTTCAAGAGACAAATGAAGATAGTTAAGCAGAAAATAAACTCCCTCCCCCTTCTTTGAATACACAATTAAACGGACCAACATATACACAACAAAATGTCGTCGAGTGTCGTGATCAATTAACGATGCGTAAAAATAATTATGCTTATTTTGTTGCTACTGACGGTTCCCCACGTGCTAATGGATCAACAGCCTTGTCGAAACGTGGTATTTTACCTAAGTTCGCCCAACTTGAGAAAGGACTTGCTAAAAAAGTAAGGAAAGGACAGCAGTTGTGACGCGACCTTTTTCCTAAAATGGAAAAATATAATTTTTGGTCCCTTAGGGCCTCGCACAAACATAAATAAAAATAAGACAACATTTCCTAAAGCCCGGGCGCCAGCCTTCCTAAAGGCAATCTTACTAAAATTTCCGAATAACTCTAAATCAAAATTAAAGAGACAACAGCGATAAGAATCGGCAAGATATAGCTATACGATACGACTCGGTCTGAGCGGAATGCGGAGAAACGCACAAAGGCAACGGCTAGTTCGGTCCTTATGGTAGAGTGGGAGGTTCAAACAAAAATCTGGCTAGATTCTCTTTCAGATATTCACATCAAAATAATTGGTTTATTGCAAAAAGAATATTAATTTAAACAAGTCTGAGTGAATTACAGATAAACACAAAAGTTAATAAATAGAAAGATTACGATACAAAGCATAAACGAATTTATATAAAGAGAATGGAAACAGAATGCAAAGTATATCAAACATTTCAAAATCAGTAAGTTATATCAAATTCTACATTTGCTAAGAATAACAACAAAGAATGTCAAATGTATACGCAACAGGATACATAATAATATCAAGGTCGGGAGGGTAAGAGAGAAAATGTGTCGAAAAAAAGATTATAAAGAGAAGCGTTAGATGACTAAAGTAGCTAGCGATAATAACCAGAACATAATAAACGGAAATAAATACACCTTTCGGATAAAGATTACAGAATTAAAAGAAGCGACAACAAAAAAGGAGTCGACAATTTACCTAATTGACATCGTTCCTAAATTCTGAGAAAATTACTAAATTCTAGAATAAAAGGATTTTTATAATATTTTTGGTCGTTAATAAATTCTGAGGAAATTACTGAATTCTAGAATAAAAGGATTTTTATAATATTTTTAGTCGTTACTAAATTCTGAGGAAATTACAAAATTCTAGAATAAAAGGATTTTTATAATATTTTTGGTCGTTACTAAATTCTGAGGAAATTAATAAATTCTAGAATAAAAGGATTTTCATAATATTTTTGTTCGTTACTAAATTCTGAGGAAATTACTAAATTCTAAAATAAAAGGATTTTTATAATATTTTTTGTCATTACTAAATTCTGAGGAAATGATTAAATTCTAAAATAAAAGGATTTTTATAATATTTTTGGTCGTTACTAAATTCTGAGGAAATTACTAAATTCTAGAATAAAAGGATTTTTATAATAATTTTGGTCGTTACTTGATTCTGAGGAAATTACTAAATTCTATAAAAAAAAAGATTTTTATAATATTTTTGGTCGGGACAAAAGATTTCAACGGGTTACATTTTAGAGAGTTTCAAAACTTAGAGGTTAATTCAAGGGGAAAAGGTCTACATAGAACGGCAAACAAGTGACGGGCCATGAGGTAGTTGCGAGCCCGACGCGGGCACTCCAAAATAAGGGAATTAAATGCGACACATTTGAAAAATAGATGAAAAAATTATCAAGGTGGTTCAGCCAAGGAGATAAACACGAAAATACAAAACGAGAACTTGGCTGAGCCCCTACGAAAATTAAGATCCTACCTTAAGATAATTTAAGATGTTCCACTTCTTTGCTACCTGACGCTTCGCTTACAGTAATATGGTTGCTCGCTCGCAGCTACAAAGGCACTGTGCATGCGAAGTCCTCGCACGCACGGGTACCGGCGGGCTTCAAAGTAGGGGAGAAAAAGGAGAGAAAGGCGCGCGAAACTTAACTATAGGAATTCCTACGGTCGAGAGAGAGAGAGATCGACGATATCCGCTCCACGCTGGTCTGCTCTGCTGCCGTATCTTCTCCACACGTGCTTCCTTCCTTCCCGCGGATTGGCTATTTCCTTAGGCTCGAATTCTTTGCTGTAGGAATCCGGACCACGGGATTCGAAGCCTTTAAGGGATGGTTGAACTCCTAGGTGAGGATTGGTGAATGGGTGGTTTTCCACGCAACCCTAGGAAAGTTTTGAGAAATATAGAGGCGTTAATATGGTTTCTCCGATAAGATAAATTTTGGCGGAGATGCCTGTCCTCTGACGGACCTTGTGGTCATCTCGCCCTGGGCTTATCCATATAAATGATGAGTGATAACCCTAGCGATAAATTTAAAGGAGAATTACCTGTTCTTGCAGTAAATTTCAAGGTAATTCTCTTGAGTACGCCCGCACCCGGAACTTGCCTAGGATCTTGGACTCGATAATAGAAATTTGCAGGAACTAGGAGCAACCTGAAGAAAGTGAGGTGCAGCTCCCAGGACAGTAGAAGCCTCGCTAAAAAGGAGGTAACATCTAACCCTAATCGATGACTCAACGAGACGGATGAATTCTTGAGCTTCCCAACTCAAGACCGCAAAAATCGTCACAATAATGCCATAAAAAATAAAATACAAAATAAAAAAATTTGACTTAATTAGCTAAAAAAAATACAATCAAAACCATGGAGTGCCGAATCTACACGAAGCGTCAAATGTTGTTTCTGCGTTAAAATTTGAATTTTATTCTAGTTTTTGTGAGGTGCAAAACTGCCACATCACACAGTATTATTTAGTCCTTCCCATTGAAGCTGATTCTAAAGAAAATTTGTCAGACACTTTGAGCAATATTAAACTTTCAATACTTTCTTTACATTCAATATCAATGAGACTGAATGTACGATCGATTAGTATCGCAAAAACTTCACAAGTTAATCACATAGGTTCAAAAGAAATACGTGAAATTCTAATTTCAACTTTTTTGGATTCTTCTACCAAAATTATGATATGTACGGGAATAGTTCAAAATCCAACGAAAGAACATCGTCAAATTAAAAAATTAGTTCGCGTCAAAACTAAAAATCCCATTATAATAACGGACACGCCTGGAACAGCATTTGAAAAAATTTCAACGGACATAGTTGGCCCACTTCCATAAAAAACATTAGGCAACGTAAATATTTTAACTATTTAAGATAATTTTACAAAATATGGTTTAGCTCTAGCAATTCCGAACGCGAAAGCTTCAACAGTAGCTGATATTTTTGCTAACAAATGTATGTGCATTTACTGTTCCCCAAAAGCAGTTTTGACTGACCAGGGTTCATTTTTTTTGAGCAATTTAATGAAGAGAATGGCAAAACGTTTTAGAATTAGACAATTTAAAACAACAGCATTCCATACACAATCAAATGGGTCTCTTGAACGATCACATCACGTATTAGCGGAATACCTTGAACAATGTGTTTAAAAAAATTCCGAATAAGACGATTGGCTTGAATTAGTCAAATTTTCTCACAATACAAGTGTCCACGTCGGTAAAAAGTGTACGCCCCATGAATTAGTTTTCGGTAAACTGGCTCGTCAAACATCAAATGAACCTCTATCAAAAGTCAAAAATATATCATGATCGAAAAGTTAATCCATTAGAAATCAAAACTGGGGATAACTTCTTTTTATTAATTGGAAAAGAACCTAAGAAAAAATTTGATGATTAATATAGAGGGCCTTATGAAGTCCTAGAAATATTAGGAAAAGAAAACGTGAAAGTTGACATAAAAGGCAAACCTGCAGTAGTACACGTCAATAGACTTAAACGTTCACACATAAAATGTCAAACCGTTAATAATTAAACGAAAAGCCTTTATCATTTTAATTTCAGATGGATCCCATCCACTGTCAGCGTGTAGACTCTCTTATTGTCGTTTTTATGCACCAAATTGATCTGCTCATGTTATGGCTATATTTATTTTACACGGAAATTTTCGACAGAAATTACAGTGATATTACTAAATGGACACAAAACCTTAAAGGCATATAAACAACTAGGGATATAATCTTCAAAATTAAAACCATCTTCTACACTAACTTCTGTTTCCTTTTTACAGGCTTTCGAGAAGCACAATGAATTAAAAACTCCAACTTTCACCTGGTATCTTCTTGATATTACTCCTAGTAATCCCATATGATACGAAAAACTCGTATAGAGAACAATAGCAAATTCATCACAGGATGTATGGAGAGATCCGACATTTGCAATGCGAGTAGTCATAAAATTGATATGAACACAATAACTTATTTTTTTCAAGAAATCTGGTCAAATTCTAGTCCAACATATAATATTAACAGCTCTTCAGCAAACAAAAAAATATCCATTTTTAGACAAAGTTCAGAACACATTTGAAAAATTAGAGGAAAATCAAGAAACTTCTCTTCATTTCTTGGAGATAATTTATTTTTTATCCCTAATTTGACTATTAACTCATATACCTCTATTTTAACGGCACCCCATACTCTTTCCTGATTCTTTCCTTAATTTTAAACTAAATCTCTCTACTTTTTTCCCCCTAACATTCTTCTGTTTTCATAAATTAAAATTTTACGGTTAAAAACTATTCAACTTTTATGTCAACTATTTCTGTACCTGGTCTACCTTGACTGTGATGACTTAACATGACTCAGTCTTATAACCCTCCCTGCAGAGAATCTATCCTCGACCACACCACTTATTCGGTTTTAATTTTCTTATGAACCTCAAGAGGCAAAAAATGCTAACCATGTTTTGCTCATCTCTCTATACACTATTAGAAGAATAGTTCTTGCAAAATAATCACTTTTGTCAATGTAAAAATTATTTTTCTAATAGGAAGCTATATAATTTTTTTCTCTTATTTATAAGTAGTTTTTTATACTATATTATGTAAATCCAATGTTACAATTTTGATATTTAACCTTGTATATACATATGTATCTGTTTTATGATGTTCACGTAAGATTGGATAATCATTTTTAAATTTTGTAGAATAATAATTCCGAAAGAGAATTCGGATGCCGACACTGAAATTCTTGAGGGCGATAACTAAAAAATACATACACACACACATATACACACACACATATATATATATATAT
>CAKNWW010334322.1:0-13729 GCA_932074435.1 Andricus kollari
GAAGGCATACCTTTTTTATCATATATAATAATTAATTTTAAATCATTCTTAATATCTTTATGCGTTTTACAATTACTTATTGTTGTAAACAATTTATTTGCACATTTAATCATTTTAAATAAGCAAGCCAATGGTAACGAATCTGGTTGCCGACTTAACGTATGCATAGTGCGAAAAGATATGAGTTTTGGGAGCACTGAGTCTTCGTTCAGGGTCTACTATATTCATACCAATGTGAATTTGTCACTAAGCGCGCCTCTGCAAATTCTCGCAGACAGTCATGAAGTGTTTCCCTGACTCCTATTCGAGTTCTTCGTTTCTGAATCACGCCCTTATTCAATTCAATTCTTCTAAAATATGAAGAGTCTTTTTATAACCATTTAATGACTGTATACATTTTTTTTGTAATCTTTCTGATAAAAATTCCAAGACTGTTGTTCCTTGACTGTGCTTGAAAACGTCCATGACTTTATATAATTTTTCCATGAAAATTTATAACCCCTTTATAGAAAGTATACGAGACTCCATAAAAATGATGGCCCGTCCAAAAGTCCAGCACTAATCTACAAAATTTTCGAAGACTTATTTTTTCCGTGTACAACTACGTTACCTTCCCGAATCGACGATCCGGCATTATGACGCAGCTCGGCACAGGTGCTTAGTCGTTTGATGGTGCCGGATTTTGGCGTAATGAAATATTTTCTATGAGACGAATCATCATCTGCTCGCGACATCGACCATCTTCTATCAAAGACCAAATAATATCTTCCATCGTGCGACGTTGCTGACGTACTTCTCTCTCCATTTTTTGAACAAACAACTTGCAACAACTTCTTGGATTTTTCAAATACTAATATTTAAACTGAATTTGTGAAGAAAAAAAAAACACTTTTTATTTTCTTCATTTTGTTTATACAGATAGCTCACAGTGTCCTCTACAAGCTCCGTAAATATCAAAATGGGATCTCTCTGTTTTCGAAAAGTAATCAAAACCGTACGCCAAAACGATACACACGATGTGAAAAAACATGTAAACCATAGACGAACAATAGAAGAATATTATAATCGTATGCAACAACTTCAGAGTTCCGACTCTCGGGCACAGGGCACACGATGCCACGGCGTACGTTCTTAATTACTTCTCGAAAACAAAGGGAGATCCCATTTTGATATTTACAGAGGTTGTAGAGGAAACAGTGAGCTATCTGTATGAACAAAATGAAGAAAATAAAAAGTGGGGTTTTTTCATAAATTCAGTTTAAATATTAGTAACTGAAAAATCCATGAAGTTTTTGAAAGTTGTTTGTTCAAAAAATATGTTTTAAATACTGCGTACTATTACGAATAATTTTAATATCATTAAAATCACCAAAGTTATGAAAGATTAAGAAAAAAGGACATGAAAATTACTAACAATAGCTGAAATTCTTCAGATGATTTGACATGGAATTGTTCAATACCAGAGAAAGACGCCGGCCGGATGTAATATTTCTCCTGATCACGTACGTCACTTCACAGATTACTTTTCTTCTTTAAAGGCGATGATAATCCACTGTCCTTTGAATTTGACATATTTTGTTTGCCTAATACATGTATTTGTAGTTTGATGGACATACAGCAGCAGATTCTGCTCTGAAGAAACGATTGACTAATGCCAAAAATGTTTCTGCCGAAGATCTGCTATCAAGAAAGCCTAAATCGCAAGATGCAAGTGCAAAAGGGGTAAGAAACTAATTTATTTGTATTGATTTGGATTATATTTGCTGATTTTTTATATATTCATTTGTCAAATCCGTTCCTTTTTAGAGCACTCCATTGAAGAATATAGAAAACGAGAGGACTGTACTCACACAAAATTTTAACCTGGAAGCAAAAGAGCATAAAGATAAACTTGAAAAAGTCCAGACAGTGTTTCAAAAGGTGTCCGAACTGTACAAATTGGCCAAACAGAAACTCCTGGATTTTCAGGAAGAACTAAATAATTCTGAAGTCTTGTATGAGACTCTACAGCAAGATCTTTTGATGAAGGAAAATGAAGCGAATACTCTTCGAAGCCTAAATAAGGAGTGGCAGAGGACGGGAATCAAACATTGTACTGAGACACGTACTAACGTGCAGAGAACGGGTACGACGGAGCATGGTCAGTTTTCACCTGTAGGCTTGGCGGATAAGAATATTAACACTAGAAGTACCGGGCGGGGTCAATTGACCCCTTTCGATTTTTGAAGTGGTAAATCTCCGCAGCGGTTGCTTGCAGCGAAATAGCTTTTTGTGACTTTTAATTATTTATAAATAGGAGTATTTGACGATTTTTTCGGAAATATTGGATGCAAACTTTCAAAAAAAATTACCTTTTTGTCCGACCCCCCTTGAAAACGCGCCATTGCATGCACGCAAAGCAGGCGTAAAGTGGCATCTTGCAGCCCAGTGACGTTTGCTCATGCGCACTCCGTCGCCGGGCCAACAAAAACTTTACGCCCGCTACACATGAAAGTTTACGCCCGCTACATACAACTTTACGCCCGCTACATAAAACTTTACACCCGCTACACATACACTGTCCCCCGCAAGTGAGAATATGGAGGAATTGATCTTTATCTTTGAAAAAATTGTATTCCTAGACCCGACAGTCTCCCTTCTGCAAAGTACGCTATTTCTTCCTTTCATCTATAAGCTAAAATTGTCAAGTACGCCAAACATCCTCTATCTGCTTCACATGCTTGTTTTCAAGAAGCGGGACAAAAACTATGGTGTGTATCAAGGGCGTAAAGCTATTCTGCCTTCTTTACGCCCTCGATACACAATATACTATTTTATAGTCGGTTACCGGCAGGGGTCAATTGACCCCTATAGCGTTTTGGCTGGTATTTCATTACTTTTTTCGACTCTTGCGCAGCAGGTCTGATTTATATCGCTTCTATAACGTGTGGGTGATATTTCTAATCCTCAACACTATTACTGCTGTTCTATTAAACAGGAAATAGACGATATACTGCCTGCTGGAGTTTGCATTTATGGTCGGTTCTTCTTCTACTCTGCTTTAACATATTTTCGGACTATCAGTTCTACAACCGGTGTATAACGTTCTTCGTGTATAGTAAAGCGCTAGGAATAACCACATTTCGACTGTCCCGAAGAATAAGTCAGTAACCAATTTTTCCAAAAACAGATGGTATCAACTGTATTATGCTTCGCTAGCGTGTCGTATCGCCATTTAAAAATACATAGAGATACGACAATTTAGCGAAGTAAAATATAGTTGATACACTCTGTATACGGAAAAATTTGGGAGCGACTTATTTTTCGGGACCGTCGATTTGCATCAAGTTGAAATTTACGGCGTATACTCAGATCCGGGAGTACAGCGGCACCAAAGGATTTAGCTTTTCGTTGCAGTAGCAGCAGAAGCGAAGTCGGTAGGACTACGCTGGGGTACGCATTTTCACTCCTTTGTTGTACTTTTTCAGAACTCACTACTCTTCTTGACTTATATTAACGATGTAATATGAATATAGCATACTTCTATCATTAACTTTTGACGGTAAAAAGTGTTTAAAATCATTATTTGACACCCAAAGCAGGTAGGGGTCAATTGACCCCTCGTGGTAACCAAAGGTGGCAGAAAATCCCGGTACTTCTAGTGTTAACCAGGTTCAAATAATTTACTTTTTTTTATTTCAATTTTTTTTTGTATAAAATCAATATTTAATTTTTGTGAATTATTTGTATGACTATTATTTAATATTTATTATAATTACGCGAATAATCGCCGATTCATTTGGGTCGAGATGTTCGGCAGCCTATGGAGGCTTACTAGTCCCCCTTTTGAAAATATATGACAGGAAAAAAATGACAGGCCTGTCATTGTTTTCCTGTCATTTTTTCCCTGTAGTTTTTCCGCGACCACAGAAAAACTATAGGAAAAACGACAGCCGAAAACGATTGGCCCTAATTGGCCATAATTTATAATAATATCGTCTGAACATTATAATGTATCGACGACTTACAGATTTATTAGTGAACTATTTGAACTTTCCTGTAAAGCTTGAAAAATCATTAGCAAAAGAAAACCATTATGGGAATTTCCATGACGAAAAACCTTTTTGTGGCCTGTGTCCAATTTCGAATTCTCTTCTAACACATCAATTGTGGAATGTGTTCGATTTGCCATTTTGAAGCCTTCTTATTCTTACAAAGCGCTAAACTTGAGTTCCACGGCAACAACATCGGACTATTTTCAACTTTCTTCATTACCTTGACAAGTTCAGTGCGTGCTACCAATTCCATGCTTCAACAACGAATGGTCTTGCCACGCGCAACCTGCAGACCATTTGATTGGTTCACTTTTCTTTAGATGCGCGTGGCGAGACCATACTTTGTTGGATCACGGAATTGGAAGCACGCAGTGAACTTATTAAGGGAATGAAAAAAGTTGAAAATAGTCCGAAATTGTTGCCCGTGGTAATTAAGTTTAGCGCTTTATACGGATAAGAAGGCTTTAAAATAGCAAATCGAACACATTCCACAATTGATGTGTTGGAAGGGAATTCGGAATTGGACACAGGCTACAAAAAGGTGTTTTATCATGAAAATTCCCATACATTTTTTAATTTACTGGAATTCTTCTAAATTCACTCAGTGCTATTTAATTCAGTCGATTTTTAAAAGTTTTTATTTAATTGATCCTAGAGTCTTTTAACCTCAACTTTAATTCGTAGGTATTTCATCAACTGCCTTTGAATTGCCCTGATTTTTTCTAACCTCATTTCAAATTTACTGAATTCAATGATGTCGTTTTATACCTTTAAATTTTTTCAAATTCATCTGAATTTTTTAGAATTAAACTATATTTCCCTATGTTTCCCTATATTTTATCCCATAGGGACTGTGATGCTTGTATTTAAATCTTGAAACCATTTATCAATAATGTCAATCATTACTAATATATTTATCATTCATACTTTCAGATATCTAGACGTACTGGTTGATCCATTAAAAAGATTTGATTGCCAAAAAGCGGAAATAGAAGTAGATTGATCGTACAAGAAACTCCTAGCAAAGAAAACTGCCCAAATGAATCAAACCAATTGTATGGCTTACGAACGTAATAAAAAGAATGCAATGCTGGGTATTTTGGATAGGACAAGTGCAAGTGGTGAAGAGAATGATGATGTTCAGGGAGGCGACACAGATGAAGAAGGAAATAAAGAAATTTTAGATCTTGAGGAAGTCGATCTGGAGAGTTTTGAGCAAGCTGAGGATAAAGAGGCTTCAAATCTTGAACATTTTCAAGATCCAGTAGTGTCTCCTGTACTTTGAAATTTTTCTTTAAAAAATAATAATTTATTCTACAAGAAGACCAAGCGATCGGCGTATGATGTTACTGATAAGTAATTGTGAAAAGCCATACAAGGGCTGTGAGTCATTCTAATGAAAATTTACGCACTAAGCATATGATATTACTGGTAGGAAATATGTAATGTAATCCATATGCTATAACATTCTATTCAAAGTCTCAGGAAAGTAGGAAAAATATACAAAAGTACCATTTTACCATAATTAAAAAAAAAAAAAAAATTACTGGGAATTTTTTATGCACAGCTTGTACTTAAGTAGAACATTAGTCATAGTTTAGAGCGCAAAACCAAAGTTAGAATAATACTTTCAAAATACACGTAGTAGCGAGTAAGAAATGAAATCAATCATTTCATAAGATTCATTTTTCGGAAATGCTTCATCTTTCTTCCATGCATTTATATTCAATGAAAGAAATAAGTTTTTTCTTAATGTTGACCAGAGCCCTGTTTAAAGTTCATACGGTTTGACGACTCGAAGAATATATTACAACAAACGTGTGTAAACTAATAATATCTAAAAGTGTTACTTTCTTCAAATGTTATTTATTGTTGAACTGCAAAGTGGCGATAGCAATACTACAAAATGAAAAAATACTTAGATGCGTTTCAAAGTAGATAGATAAACTTTTATTTTTCGGCCTGCTGCCCCTGAAAAATTGCCTTGCTCTATACTTTACAGAATTAATTTACTTTACTTTTTACTTTACTTTTACTTTACTTTTTTTTTCAATTAATGTACTCTACAGAATTTGTCTTAAAATTAGTCCTTAAAAAATATCATCCATCCACACCTTAATGCTACATTAATTCTACGACCGCTTGCTCTTAACTCTATGCCCTCTTCGCTTCGTCTCGCACGCATGTCCCTATCTTTCACCTTGCCTCGCATTGCCAACCTCTGCCTCCACGGTTACTATCTAATACTTATCTAATAATTATTTACAATATTTATAATTTCGCTTATATTTACTTCCTCTCCTCTTTACAATCTTTCCCTCTCCATTCCTCTTCCTAGTTCCGTCTGTTCTTCTCCATATCACTCAACATCCCCTTCACACATGCAACCGCCCTTTTGTACCCTCTTTCATGCAGTAATACTTCCATGCTTATCTCACTTTTTTCCACTCCCTTGCAATCCTCCAGCCAGTATTCCACCCTTGCATACCCATTCCCACACAATTCACACATTCTCTTCTCCCTAGGAAGCCAGAACCTATCAAAACCCTATATGCACCCACACCTCATCCTCGCTATAAGCTCCTGACTCCCTTTCTCCCCTTTCTCACCCAAATACTGCGCTCTCTCCCTTGGCATAATCCACTTATAATTGACATTGAACCTTGACCCTCTTATTCTCTGCTCCCCTTCTGCCTTTTCTCTCTCCAAGCCGTTCTGCTTCACCACCTCATACACCTTTCTCCCCTCCTCATGTATCCTTCCCACTTCATCCCGCTGCAGCCCATTCCTTCTAAAATACTTTTCTCTTTCAACCTTCATCTTCCCCTCTCCTCCTCTGTTCTCCTTCCCCCACCAACACTCCCTAACCGGCATACTTCCCCCCTCTTCCAAAAATTTCTCCTCATACTTACACGCCCGACTCCCTGTTAGAATCGTAAACTCATTCTCCCTCCTAATATAATTAGGCGTATTACTTGCCAATCCCAGTGTCCACTTTACATACCTCTCGTGTGTCCTATTCACCTCCTCACTTTCCTTCTACCCCCACACCTCTACTCCATAAAATAGAACACTCATCACTAGCGAGTCAAACAATATCATTCTGCTCCCAAAATCATCTGCAAATAACTTCTTTCCCATCCCCCATACCTGTCTTATCATCACATTTGCCTTTATCACCCTCTCTTCCACTTCCTTTCATTTAGATCTAACCTATTCTTATCCAGGTATCTTCTCAACATCTTCATCGTCTCCTTTAAGGCCTCCTCGCTTCTTGCCAGCAACACTATGTCCTCTGGATACGTGAGTGACCAAATTCTAGCCCCTCCTGCTCTAACTCCTCCTATCACTCCGGCCTCTAGCTTACTTTACATGTCCGCGATTGAAATCGCAAAAAGGGTTGGCCTAAGCGGAAATTCTCGCCTTAAGCCCCTATCCATTCAGAAACCCTCCGAAATTCCCTCCCCTCCTCTTACCTTATCTTTCGTATCTTCATATATCACCCTTACCCTCTCGAGCACGCCTCTCTCCGCTCCCCTCTCCTCCATTTGCCTCATACAAACTCCCCCTATTCACCGAAGGAAACGCGCCTTCGAGATCCACAAAAAAAGCGTACACTTTCGCCCCTTCTTCGCTAACTGTCTATCCACCACGTGCTGCAGAACATAGATATTGTCAATAGTGCTCCTACCCGCCTGCGCCTCCAGCAATATTCCTTTCCCCTCGACATCTTTACGCAGACTTTTCGCCAAAACCATCGCGTAAACTTTGTACGCCGTATTCATTGGCGTAATCCGTCTATATTTTTCCTGCCTATCCCTACCTCCTTTTTTATACAGTGGCACTATTAACCCCTCTCTTCACCCTCCTGGGAATCTCTCCCCCCTGCATACTTTCTTCACTACCTCCTTCAGCCTTTCCCTAACCTCTTGTGTACTAAACAGCCACGCTTCATTCTCTACTCCGTCCAGCACGGCTGCCTTTGACCTTCTTAACTTCCTTATCTGTTTTTCTATCTCCTCGTCATTCAACTCCTACCCCTCTACCCCCTAGTTTTTCTAATCCCAAAATTTCACTTCAGTAAATCTGAGCCCTGAAACATTTTTTTTTAACTCCCTCGACTCCTCGCTCCGTATCTTCTCGCTTATCCCTATTTATTAACTTCGGCAGGCCCCCCTCCCCCGTATCTTAACACTTTCCAACTCCTCTTCAAGATCTTTGTCCTTTTCCTGTTCTTTTTTCTTACACCTCAATCTAAGCCCCTTCTTCATTTCTACGTACTCCTGCCTTTTCACAGTTCCCTCTTTCCACTCCTTGTACTTCCTCTTCACCTTCCTTTTCATCTTTTTACATTCCCTGTTCCACCACGGCTTCAACATACCTTTCTGTCAAATCCTCCCATATCTCTTCCACCGACTCCTCTTCGAAAAATTACCTTTCCCAACTGCTCCTGGTACTTCTCTATCGCCTCCCTTGTCCAGCTCATCCTCTCCCCCGTCGACTTGCAATTTTACGTCAAAGCATTACATCTAGACATTTTCAAAGTCACAGTTTATAAAAAAACATAACTTTAAGCAAGAAAAATTGTTTTCAATGACTCTATTTGAGGAAAATTCTTTTACAAATTTCGTAATTTTCAGTTACAAATACTGAATTTTCTGATACATTGAATCTGAAAATTTCGAAACTTTGAGGCTTTGAGGTAAGGGTCATCCAACAAATCCCCTTCCCCTTCATATTCTCGGTTAAAATCCGGGCTGAGGTGGATTTTTTCTTGTTCATCTAAAAATATTTGTCTGAAGTAATCGTTTCAACGAATCAAAATTTGTATGAATTATAAATGCACGCTATTATTTTCAATGCCCTACATGGAAGAATAAATCAACAAATTTATTCAAAATTATACTAATTTAAGCAATTTCAAGTTAGAAACATTAAAAATTGAAAGATTAAATTTTTTTTTAATTGAACACTTTTTAATTAGAAGTTGAATTATTTTAATTTTAAATCGTTGCAAATGAATAATTGTTCAATTTTTATTTATACATCACCATTTGTTTTGAAATAATTTAGAACATTCTCTTAAAACTATATTTTTTTACTAAAAAATCACCTTAAATTTCCCCAGGAACATTTCATTTCAAATTTTTCGGAATCTTTACAAATTTGAAATTATTTTTGAGCATTTTTCAAAACTTCTAAATATCTTTTAAAACGATTCGATTTTTTTCTAAAACTTTATATAAATATTTGTTTATACTTTCTCCCTTTTGCGGGTTTGAGAGTCCTTACATAAACATTACGTATAATCATACAAACAAGTCTTACATACTATCTTACTACCTATTCGCTACATCTTATCTTAATTACTATTCTTATTACCAAGCGCTTGCGACCTTACCCTGGACTTCCGTTTCTCCTAACCATTATCAAACTCAATTTTCATCCATTCCTTCCCCTGACGATTTCCATTTAAAATCCACTTCACTCTCTCTTCCACGCTTTCCGCTCCCCCTTCATCATCTGTACACCTCTCTAGGACATGCAACCATGTTTCCTGCTCATACCTACACACTCTGCACACATTCTCTAATTCATTCATCCAGTACCTGCATGTTCTAACACCCTCTCCCATTCTGAATCTCACAACTCTATTCCATTTTTTCTCTTTTTTAATCTTTCTCAGATACTTTAGTTCCGTCTGCATATTAACCACTCGATACCAGCTGTTGTACCTTGACTCCACGATTTTCTTCCATCTTTCCTCCTCTTGCCTTGCCTTCACCTCTTCCTCTATTTCCTCCCACTCTCTACCCCTCACTTGCATACTGCATTCAAACCTAATTTCATATATCTCCTATTCCCATTTCGAACGTCCCATGTTTCCCCTCCTCTCTTTATCCATAACCACCCGTGCACACGCTTGTGCAATTCTGCACATAGCTCAACACTGACCATACTAGCAAATAGAACATCCATACTCTTATCCTCCAGTCACACTTGAACCTTCTTTTACCTATACCCCATACTTCTCCCATCACTTTACTCGCGCATTCTAATCTCTTTCTCACCTGCAGCTCGCTTCCTCCTCTCGTTTCAAACCAAAATCCTAGGTAAAAAAAACTCCTCAGCCAACTCTACCACCACGCTATTAATCTTCCATTCATCTTCTACTCTATACATTTTATTTCTAAAGCACATAATATTAAGTCTTATTCACGTTCACTGTCAGATCCTTTACTCTCACATACTCTTCGAACACCCTCATCATCAGATTCATTCCTCTTCCATCATCCGCTACTAGCACTATGCCATTTCCATATGCTAATTAATACACTTTGCCTGGTCCTAATTTTGTCCCTCCTTTCCCTTTCCCTTTCCTCTCCATCTTCTCCTTTAAGTCTGCCAGAAGAACACCAAATAGAAATGGAGTCAACGGGCACCCTTGCACTGAGAGTTTTTGTTAGAATAAATGATAAAAATGAATGAGAATTTAGTATAATATCGTTCCAAAATAGGGAAAACAGGGTTTGCGTATCAAAAATTAATATAGTGGTTTTCAGCCGGAAAAATTAATATTTTTGTTTGAACAAATGGAAAGGATGTTGCAATAACTCTTATAAAACTTGCGAAAATTTAAAATTCACTATATCAAAGTTGACAAGCGAGGTTAAAACGATAGTAATACATTTTATTCGAAAGATTGAAAATATCTTTTGAAGTTGTCATACAAAGCATATCAGAATCTCAAACGACTATATGAAAAATAACAAAAGATTTAACCTTTAGTAGGAGGAACTAAATACAAAAATTAAATACAATTAAATACGGAAACACGCGCACAATTATTACTTCCATTATTATATATACTTAATTTATTCACTACATACATAATTGCACGCTTAATCGCTATGAAAAATCGGAACGCTGCGGCGAGATTCGAACCTAACTTACCTAAATTACTAACGCATTGTATCCCTAACAACTAAACCCCACGGCTAACTTACATTATGGAATATTTGGCAAAAATCTCGGCAAAGAGGCGTCGCCTGACTGAGGTGTTGCTTCAGACATTTTGTTAATAGATAGGTTAAACATTTTATCACTTTCAATGATTAAATTGATTTTTTATAAAATACAGTTTTTTAAAAGAACTGATAATATTCTTGTATGAATAATATTATCCAAATTGATATCTCAGTATGTAATATTTTATAAATTGTACTCCTTGAATAAAATGTTATTATCTTAGTGTATAAATTTCGTTAGAAACAATTCCTAATGTTTTAAATCCAAAAGTAAATGAATTAATTGAAAATAGAAAGAGTTAACTTTAGGGTTACCACCTGTCCTGGGTTTTCAGGACATGTCCTCTTTTTTCGAGGTCTGTCCTGGTATTCTGGTTTTTTCCTGAAAATAGGCAAAATGTCCTGGTTTTTTACAAAACGAAGATTTTTGACAGCAAAGCTAAATATATGTCAAAAAGTGGAATTGGACCAAATTGGATTTCGACCGACCGCGGCCGGTGCTCCATCCGTTCCATGTTCGGCTCTGCACAAGCGGACGCGATCGGAAAACGGCGGAAACACTCGAGGAGCATTCTCAGACGAAACTATATGAAAAATCAAGAATAATGATTCCATAGTTTGCTATGGCGTCTCAGATTTCTGTCAACTTCATATTGTCAATATCAATTTCTAAAATACGTTTTCGAGATTATGATATTCTGTAGTTTTCTTATTCAAATTATTTTTCGAAAACTCAGTAAAAAGAATATCATTTTTTCATAGTGTTAATTCTTGAAAAGGAGATTCATAATATTTCATATTTAGAATACTGCTTTGTCGTCTTCGTGTTTTAGATACTCGTATGATAATATTAAACTTCGGTACTGTCATACGAATAAGTGTAATAAAACCTCGGTTTTCCCTATTTTGGAACGATATTATACTAAATTCTAATTCATTGTTTTCATTTATTCAAACAAAAGGTCTCTCAGTGTGCCTGGATCCCCCTCCCCGTCCAGAATTCCTCTCCTTTCTTTTCTCCTATTTTCACCCTTATCTTAGTTTCCACAAATATTTCTCGTATCCTCTCTATTAAACCTTCGTTTACCCCTCTCTTTTTTAATTATTGTTCAATTTCGAATACACGAACTACAGTTTAATTTTTAAAATCATCAATTAATTCATATTTACAGTTGATCAACTTAAAACATTTTTTGTCAAAAAATTTCTATTTCAAAAGATATTAATCTTTTATTGTGTAAGTCTTCAAAACTGCATTTTAAAATTCTTTTAATTGAAAATGCACCCTTAAAAATAAGGATCTAAAATAGAAAATTTGGATAGTAAAAGATTTTAGAATTAAATCTTGTAAACTGCATGATTATATAATTGAAAAAGTTAACAATTCAACTTAGCATTTAAGACAAAGTTAAAATCAAACTTAATTTAAATTGCATTACATATCTTGTGATATGAAATTTGTAACATTTTAAGTGATTGGACAGATTTTCCTTCTAAAAATTTATAAAAATCCAGGTCAAAAAATAAATTCAACGTTATTTCCCGGTCTCAAAAATTGCCGGTCATTTCCCGGTTTCCCAGTCCAGCGGCCACCCTAAATTATGATATTTAAAATATAATTATGCTTCGTGAATGATAATAAGTATTTCGTGCTAAGTAGCTTAACAATTTTTCTTCAAAGAAACAATTAAAATAGTATATAGTTCAATAATTCTGACAATGAAGTCTTTTAATTAAGTTTCTATTTAATACAGTCAGCACATTTTAATGTTTTTAAAAATATTGGTAAACTCCAAAATATTAAGCTTTCTCCGAAGTTTTTTACTCCTTTTTGAAGGTACACTAGACTTTGGATTGAAACAATATTGATTCGGGCGTTCCAAGAATTACACCGTAGCGGCGGCTGTGGTCAGTCGAGCATGACAAAACAGTAGCATAGCGATAAAGCGTAGTACCCCAACGGCCTAGCTGCAACTACTTCACGTTGCGCAACATTACGACACGGCCCTGATGTTTTTGTTTCGGTGAATTTTGATTCAAGCCAAAGTCAGAACCAAACCCGTGCTACAATCGAAAGTCTATAGTCTTCTGATTTTTAACCTTAAAGGTAAATGTGCCAGTCTTCGTCAATGCATGGGTTGTCGGCAGATTGCGCAGTATTTTACATATAGTAAGCTGTTGTGTTCTTCGTTCTCAGCAGAAATGTAATTTTTTATGTGTTTGGACATCGTAGCATCAAATGCAAATGGCTTTCTGATGAGGAAAGTAAGTGATTTTAATGGAAAAGAACATTTTTTGTGGCCGTTCTTGCAGAGTGCTACAATCTAGTAAAATTCTTGAATTTTCGGATGGAGTATCAGTCGGCAGAAAAAGTCTCGTGGACGGTGAAAGACACAAAAGATTACGTTAAGCCTATGCTTATTATATGAATAAATGTTTTTGTCACATGGAGAGGTACGAAAGCTTGTTAAATATTACATAAAATATTTCTGAAAAGTAGAAAATCCGACGACAGGTGAACCTGTACCCTTGTTGCTTCGATAATCGACACAACTGCCGAATACTGAATTTTGACAGGTATAATAAAGCAGTTTTTTTATGGTTCAGTATTCGACACCCAAAATACTATTCCTAAACAAAGAATTTTTATAAAAGTGTTGATGCCGA
>CAKNWW010334325.1:0-15299 GCA_932074435.1 Andricus kollari
TTATAAACAATACTAATTAACAAATGCATTAAACGGTCTCTCTTTGATGGAAAAAATCCATTTTTTTTGCATAATTGTTCATTTTATCCCTAAATTAAAATTTGTATGAAAGAAACTGACATTTCATAATATTTTTTATTGTTATTAACAATTCTGATCAAAACTTGCATGTAATAGTCGCTTTCAAATAATGAACATCTCTTTCTTGATGAAATGTTGATTAGATCATAAAAAATGAAACTCCTACGAAATATACTGACATCCAACAAAATTTCTTATTGTTATAAACAATCTTGATCAATTAATTCTTAAAATAATTCTTTCGTATAGGATAAATCTGTTTTTTGGGTTCAATAGTTAATGTTACCTTGAAATAAGGAACCGAATCGTAAAACATCAACACTCAACATCTTTTTCCAATATTATAAACAATGAATTATTCGTCCAAAAATGAGTAAGCTTCATGATTTCGTTTATCTTCATTGTTTATAATATTGGAAAAAGATGTTGAGTGTTGATGTTTTAAAATTCGGTCCCTTATTTCCAGGTAACATTAACTATTGAACCCAAAAAACAGATTTATTATATACGAAAGAATTATTTGAAGAATTAATTGATCAAGATTGTTTATAACAATGGGAAATTTTGTTGGATGTCAGTATATTTCCTAGGAGTTTCATTGTTTATGATCTAATCAACATTTCAGCAAGAAAGAGATTTTTCCTATTTGAAAGCGACTGTTAAATGCAATTGTTGATCAGAATTGTTAATAACAATGAAAAATATTGTGAAATGTCAGTTTCTTCCATCAAAATTTTAATTTGGGATAAAATGAACAATTATGCAAAAACATGGACTTTTTCCATCAAAGAGTGACCGTTTAATGCATTTGTTAATTAGTATTGTTTATAACAATGGTCAATATTGTTGATTGTCCATTTCTGTCATGGAATTTTCATTTTTGAAGGTAAATTAATTATTGCGCAGAAAAAATGCATTTGATCCATCCAAAAGCGCTTACTTATTGAATTTGTTTATGAAATTTGTTTATAACAATCAACAAAATAATACTTAAGTGTTTGATTTTAGTGAAGCATTGATTTTACTTGATTACGCGGGGAAAAGCGTAATGAAAAGAGCTTCCAGGCTTCAATGTACAGCAAAAATCGATTTTTTTCATAAATTTGTTTATAACAATTGAACGGATTGCAGGAACTTCATCTAAGTTATCATGATTTGTTAATCGATTGTAAATCTATCAGTTTTTCACCTTTTTGAGGTAATATTAATGAATGATACAGAACAGGCAGCTCAAATATGAAAAATTATGGTTTTTTGGCATTTTTCAACTTAAATAATAAACAAACAGAGGCTTTTTTGCAAAATCGTCCTCGACAGACCTCTTAAGAATTTAATTAGCTTTAATTAAGAAAAAAAAGATGGAATCGGATAAAAATTGTAGGCTCTGGATCATTTTGAACCCCAATTTCCTAATTCGCCGCACTGTGCCGCGGCGCGGCGTGAATTCTCGGAAACGGTAAATTCGGGAACGTTAAATTCGAGTAATTATTTGCAACCAAACGGTTGCATTTACGTAGAACAAAACTGGTAAAGTTTTAAATAAAAAGGACCAATTTTTAAGAAAATAGTTTCATGTTTAACCAGATAGTTGAATTTTTAAACAAAAATCCCATAAAATCATCGAAACCCCTTCAGATCTCTCATAATTCATAAAAATTCCATAAATTCCTTTCAAAACTTTGAGAATCTTTTGAAATACCCTGAATTCTGGCAAAATATCTTTAAATCTTGAAAACCAAATTAAAATCTCTTTAAGATCCCGTGACATTTTTTTAAATCTCTTATTTTCAGAAATTCTTTGAAATTACCTTAAATCTGCCGAAATCCTCTAAAAGCCGTGGATATTTTGTGAAATCTTTTGAAATCCTGTAAAATCATGGAAGGCCCTTTATTTCTCTTATAATCTGTTAAAATCAATCTAAATATTTGAAAATCTTATGAAATACCTTCAAATCTTTGAAATCTCATTAAAACCCCCTGACGTCCTTCAAAATTCCTGAAAATATTTTGGCGTCGCATAAAATACTTGAAAAATCCCATAACCAACGTTGAAATCTTTTTAAATCCCTTAGAACACTCTAAAATCTATGAAAATCCTTGAACTTTTCAAAATCCCAAATATAAATCCCTTATAATTCTTTGAAATCCGTGGAAATCCCTTAAAATCTTTTGAAATCTTACAAGATCTCTTGAAATGTTTGAAATCTCTTTTAAATTCATGGCAATCTTTAAAATCCGCGCCAATCTTCCCGAATCTCTTGATATAGTTCATCCTATTATGAAACATCTTTAAAATTTAAATCATTCAAAAACTTTTTAAATCTTATCAAAATCACCATAATGCCCATCAAAAATCGTCAAAAGACTTCAATAACACGTGCAACCTTTCAAAATCCTTTGAAATACAGTGACTTATATTTCGAAATCCCTGAAAATCTTTTGAAATCCTTTGAAATCCGTAAAAAATGGTTCTTAATTTCCTAGAATCCTTCAGATCCCATTAAAATTTGTTGAGTTCCTTTGATATTTTTTGAAATCCTTTGAAATCTGACGATATCCAGTAAAATTTACGGAAATCCGATTAAACTCCTCGAAGTCTCTTAAAATCTTGTAAAATCCCTTGACAAAGTTCAGATTCTGTCTGAAATTTTACTAGGTACATTCCTCAAACCCTTCCACTTTTTTTAACCCTTGAAATCGTTTGAAATTTATTCAGATCATAAGAAATCTCTAAAAAGGTTCGGAAATCTCGTTAAATTCCGTAAAAATTTAGTAACCTTTTGAAATACTTTCCAGTCCTTTCAAGTACTTTAAAATTCCTTCAAATCTGTTAAAATATTTACGAATCCCTGAAAATATTTCATAATCCTTCAAAATCCCTTGAAACCTGTGCAAATCTTCTGAAATACCCTAAAATCTTTTGAAATCCCTTTAAATCACTTAGAATCTTCAAAATCAAATTTAAATCCCGTGATTATCTTCAAATTTAAAAAAAATACTTCGATACCAAATTAAATCCTTTAAAATTCTGGGACTTTTTTTACATATATTTAAATCCTTTATTGTCTTCAGAAATCCTTTGAAATTATGTTAAATCTTCAGAAATCCTCTGAAATCCGTGGATATTTTGGAATCTTCTGAAATCTCTTAAAATCCTTAAAAATCAACAAAGTCATGGAAGCCCCATTTATATCTCTTATAATGTGTTAAAATCCTTTGAAATCTTTAGAAATCTTATACTATACATTGAAATCTTTAAAATCTCATTAAAATCCCCTCATGTCCTTCAAAATTCGTGAAAATATTTTGGAGTCGCATTAAATACTTTAAAATCATGTGAAGTCCCGTAACTATGTTGAGATCTCTCGACATCGGTTAAAATCATTAAAATGCCGTGAAATATTTCAAAATCTTTGAAATCCTTTTAAAATTCATGGAAATCTTCAAAATCCGCGGAAATCTTTTCGGATCTCTTGATACGTTGGGAATATTTTGAAATCCCGTAAAATCATCAAAAACCCTTTAAATCTCATTAAATCCCTTAAAATATTTCTAAATCTTTAAAATCTCTTTAAAATTCATGGAAATCTTTAAAGTCCGCGGAAATTTGTCGAATATTTTGATATAGTGGGAATCTTTTGTAATTTCTTCAGATCATTGAAACACCTTCAAATCCCTTAAAATCCCTTAAAATCTTCGAAATCCCATTAAAAGCACCCTGATATCCATCCGATCCTTTAAAGTCCCGGGACTTATTTGAAAATATTTTTAATTCTCTTAAGATCTCATGAAAACCCTTAAAATGCATAGAAGATGGTTTTAAATTCTTATAATCCCTTAAATTCCCTCAAAATCCATCGAAATCCTGCGGTACTTACCAGTCCTTACAAATCCCTTCAAATACCTTCAAACATGTTGAAATGCTTACAAATACTGGAAATCTTTCAAATCTTTTGAAATTTCTTGAAATCTCGTTTAAGGCGGAAATAATTGACCAAATAGGTGCATTGCTAAATGTTGAAGAAATTTTAAATAGCAACCAGTGCAAGAAAATGTTTGTAAATGTACTTTATGCGTGAGGAAAGTAGACTTTTATGCATTTAGAGGTAATTGCTGTATTAGTTTGACCTTGATGGAAAGTAAATTGTAATCAGGCTAGATAGTAAATTATGTCCTAGTTTTTAATCAATCTAGTATATATGAAACTAATCTTGCATTTTTTCTCATTATTTTTTAGGATACAGAGTTTTTTATTATTAAGTAGATAGAGTTTTTCCTTGCGAAACATTATTTTTGTGAAGCAAAACGTAATTTTGAGAATTAGGATTTTAAATCCAAAACATGAAAGAGAATTAGAAATTTTTGTAATTTAAGATATGCAAATGTTTCTCTTAAACAAAACAAGACAAAATACTAACAAAAATGAAACAAGTTTTTAAGATTTTTTAATGGTTTTTATTTTGAAGGAAAACTTGAAATACAAATGTTTCAAAAATAGCATTCATTTAAACAAAAGAAGGATTTTGGGCAGAACTTGCTTCAACGAAATACTAAAAATTTTTTATAATTTTTTTGGATTAAAAAGCATACTTTTGTTCAGTAACAGAATACTTCAATTTTGAAACATTTGCCCAAATTTTTTATTTATACTGAAAAATCTATATTCCATATTAAAAAAAGCGAAATTTATCTTATTTTAAAATTAGAGAAACTTTTTCCCTAGTCAGTTGTTTTGCTGTTAAGTAACAAAAGTAAAATCATTTTGTTAAGTGATTTAAAAATTAATTTAAAAGGAGAGATCATTTTGAGATTTATTTCCAAAAGATAAGATGAAAATTAGTATCATAATTTTAAAACTATATAAAAATGTTTGTCACTGATAATGGAAATATACACAATTGTTTTGCAGTTTTTACTTTAAATAAATTTAAAGCTTTTTCTAAGTTTTAATGAACAATTTTATTTATTTAGAACTTTTTTTTTTCTTTCATGTTTTCGTATTTTAATAAAAAAAGCTATAATAAAATTTTAAACAAAACGCTATGCTTATAACAATTTTTAAAATAAGGTAATATTTTTATAAGGTGAACCTGTAACCAAAGAAAAATTGTTTAGACATTGTTATTTCAATAAAAATTATTGTACCATGCTAACCAAATGTTTAAAATAGAAAACAGGGTTGTTAAATGAAATCCATGGAAATTTATTCTTCAATTTCTTATGTGCAAAGAATTTGAATTAGCAAAAAACTGCAACGAGTTACGATAAATCTCCAAAAATTGTAAATATTCATAACTTAAAAAAAAATGCAAAGTGAATAAAGAAATGAAAAGAAATCCTTACCGCGGTCGTTAAAAAAACATTTATAATTTCAAAAAATCGAAATACTAAGTTTTTCTCGAAAACGAAACCAGATATCAAAAAAAATTATGAGTGGAAAAATTTATTTTTTTATTTTAATAGTTGAAAATTCGTTTCTTACTATTTATACCAAAGACAAAATTAGAAAAGATAAATATTATTATTCAAATTATCTCAAAATATTTTGTTATTAAAAAAATGTCATCAGCTTAGAATAAAATATTTTCAATCTTAAAAATCATGTGGGTATGAGTACAATCCTAGCTACTATAATCAAAATAATGATATCAAGAGCAAGAAACAAGAAAAAAAGAAATTCATAATGAAATATAAAAATCAATTTTCTTAAGAAATTTTCAATATCTGGCTTCATTTTTGAAAAAACGGGATATTTCGATTTTTTGAAATTAAAAATGGATTTTTTTCAGAACCGACATCAGCGAAAATTTTGTTTTTTATTAAAAATTTGTCGTAAGACATCCCAGATACCAAATAAAAAGAAATATTCTTGGTGTTCGCACCTTTGGGTTAAAGTCATTTCAACAGTATACCGTGTACAGTGAAGAATATTAAATCTTCAAATTTTGTTAGAAGAATATTCTTCAATATTTTTCAGCTTATTTAAATTGAATATTTGCACACGGTTTTGAGTAACACATTAAGAAAATTGAAGAATTTAAATCTAAATATGAATAAATATATCTTTATTTTGAAAAAATACGGAAACTTGATTAGTTCCATGTGGCCGCTTGGAACCTGATGCATCAAGAAGCATAATTTATTAGCTAAACAAAATAAATAAGTTATTGACCAAACCAAATTATATCTAGTTTTCTCATCAATGGCTTGAATTCTGTAAAAACAAGACGCAGCAAAAGTTACTCCAGCTTTTCTTCTGTTTTTTATTATTATTTTTTTGGTGATGTAAGTATTATTGAAAGTATCGGAAAAAATCAGTTATAAAAAGTAATTGTCTCATTGCTTTTGATTTGTATTCTATTTGAACCTTAAGCTTTCCAACATCTTTCCAAACATGAAATCAACAATATTTTCTATCCCGAACCTATGAAGAATTTATCCAGGTAAGGACAAAACAAGAATTACAACGATTCCTATCATTCGGATCAATCTACGTCTAAAAACATTACGAGACGAATTACACCTTTGGGAACGATTGCCACGTAAATATACTTTCTCGAAATCCTTTTCTTTATGTGTCCGCTGCCTGGATGTCTCTGGAGATTTCAGTCCGTGGAAACCATACGTGAGATCCCATGATCCCCGCCCTGAATGCAAGTATTCAGAACGTCGGTACTGTAACTTTTGTGTCCCATGTTGCAATAAGATGTTAATTACCGACACCAACCAGGTTATTATTCTCTACCCCTTTGGTACCAGGGACTTATGAAATGAATTCTCACACTCTTTTATCTTCTCCATCTCTCTTCTTTCTTTATTTCGACAAACAGAGAAGCGAGCACGCGCCTATCCGTGTACATACATATACGTGTCTTTCTATACGTTTACATCTACGTTATAATTATTATTCAGTATTCAGTTTACTAGATTACCGATACGAGACTTTACCAACGTCGAATGAACTTTATTGGACGATTAAACAAACCCACGAAGCAATACGGAAGTGGGTACTTGTAATGCTCAGGTAGCAGAGAAACGCTCCTCTAAGTTGATAAAATCAAATATCAAAGTCTTATGTCTTAATTTGCTGTATTTACAACAATAATGCCTTTCAGGAGAATATTTTCTGAAAAGTTTCGTATAAAAATATAAAGGTACCGCAAGAATATATCCACTTAAGCATTCCTTCCACAAAGGAATCTTACATATTTTGGTAAGGTTCTACTGGCATTGTCGCAAACTCTTCTTGTTCCTGCTTCTTTAAAGAAGGAGGAATAAAACAAGATATTTTTTTACAATCTTCACATCGGTTTTCACTTGGCAGAGTCGCAGATATAAAAAATAGAAATGGTATCGCGAAGCCGTGAAGTCGGAATCCCACGATTCATTTTCGATGACGTAACTACTTTATTGAAAGAGACGACATTAATGAGAGTATTGTTTGTTTAAAGACATGTCGAGCCGGAAAGGAATACCTTAAAATTAATTATTGCCAGATTCTACTAAGGGCCGGTTTTGTAACTTCCGCTTCTTGGAGGCCAGTGGAGACTGAATTGATTCCAAAAGGCGGAGTTGCTCGAACGAGAAAATGAAAGGGACTAAGAACCGATTTCTTCACCGCACATTAAAACTCTGCACGATTATTCGATTAGCTGGGCATTGGATTACGAGGCTTAATTGAATTAGAGCTGGAGCATATTATTTACGGTTTCATTTTTGTTGTTGTTGAAATTGGATCACAAATTAAGAAATTAATCTTATAATATAAAGTTATGTGAGGATTTTTCGTTTCTTTTTTAAGATAGAAGAATCCATTAGGGTCCATTCAAATTTATTAAACTTTGTGCACACTCAAAAGATGCTAGCAATGTAGGTCTAGATGCTAGGGATAAAATATAGACATCAAAAATGAATGACAACTTTTAGGATATTGATAGATTACATTATGGAAAATGATCTTGTATGCATTAAAAAAATCTTGGTTCTAGACATTGCAGATTGCACAAAAGTTGAAACTAGTTTTCTGGGTTTATCAGATCTGATCTCCCTAATAGATTTTTCCAATAAACTCCAGCTCTGAAAGATTTATTGATCATGTTCAAAACATGATGATAATGGTTACATCATTGTCTGATAGAAGTCTGATGCTTTCAAGTGATAATGATAGGATCAAAATCTTTAGCAAGAATAGCCTAATTCTGATCTAGATGTTCTACACAATGATGATGATGGTCAAATTATTCTCTAGCAAAAATCTAATTCTGGTCCAGCATTTGTTATTCACTCTAATAAAGATAACAATCGTCACTGGTCCACAATTTTTAAACTATAATTGTAGCAATGGTGATGAATTCTTTTGTAGATAGGATCAAATTAATCTTTGATGAAAATCAAATTCTTGTTAAAAGTTGTTTGTACCATCAAAAATAACATTCTATGTATAGGATTCTATTTTTTGCTACTTCTGTTGATAAAAAAAATTCTATGTCCATTATGCTGAATATTTAAATGTATGTAAATATATATGAACTACCACTTTAACAGACATAAAGAGACCACCATTATTGACAGATCTGAATAGACCACTATCATGAACGAAAGTTTTAAAAGATCAAATAATATTAAAATATTGATACAAAATCACCAGTCAGATCTTCAAGGCTCAGTACAAGATTTCTTGAGATTGATTCAAAATCACTTTTCCTTATTTCTGGGAGTTTTATAACTTCAGTTTAAAGAAGAGATCGTTCATCCTTTCGGAAAACAATAATATTTAAGGGTGAAGTGTCCTAGAAGGTAGTATCTTTTCTTAAAGCACAAAAAGCAAAATTTTTCGAAAGTGTTTCCTCTAGGATGCATTTATGTATCTCATAGTTAAAATTTAATCTATGATATATCTATCCATTATCAAGCCCCAGAAATAAGGACCACCTTAATATCACTGAACATAACCATCAACATTATACCTTCTTCCTTGCCTCCTTCTCCTCTTCTGAGTCATCAGTGATAATCTGAACACTCCTAACAGGACCCATCTTCCTGTACCTGGAAGCAGGACTATTAGTATTCATCGGCATCGCCATAGTCATTGGAGGTCGATCCGAATTGATGGCCAGCTGTAGCATCCTTAGAAGAAGAGCTTCTCTAATCGGAGGTGGTAGTATCTCATCTCCATCCTCTGATTCCTCCGGAGAGTAAAACTTCTGTCTATAAACTCGTTTTGGATAAGCTCTGTTATCCTGGTAGTCATCGTATCTCATGGATCGATAGACAGGTGCCGTGGGTCTTGAATAACCATTAGCGGAAGTGGAATCAGCTGTAGCAGCTCTAACAAGTGGAACCCTATCCCCGTATCTCACTTCATACCCAAGATCCTGTCTCGGAGCAGATGTTCTAAAAGATGGCTGATAAGAAGGATAAGGCTGCTGATCATAGAGAGCATCTTCCAAATAAGTTTTCGGATACGTCAATGCTTGAACTCCATACTGACTGACAAGAAGTCTTCTTAGAAGCATCTGGAAGTCTCTTCGACTTAAAGGAGGTGCGATTGGATTTGGATGTTCTGGAGGCAGAGCTATTGGTCCAGAATATTGGTATCCATCAGGAGAGACTGCTTGATAATCCCGATCATCGACCGGTCTACCAATTGGTCGTGGAATAGGTCTAACAGGCTGAAGCATGGCAGGCCTAGCTCTAGTATCTTGTTCAGGATATGGAGGAATTGGTCGATACAGTCTATCTCTCCTCACGTAATCTGGATTAATCGGCATTCTTGGATCTTCCATTGGCTGTTCAGTCAAATAATGAACGTTCGGGTCTGTCGTGGTCGAATAAATAGGTTGTTGATTTGCCAAAGGTCGATAAAGACCCCTATTAATAGGCAGAGGTGTTCTGTAATTTGCAGGATCATCTTCCAATAAATTTTCAGGTGCTGGTCCCCTGACCAAAATTCCTCCAGGTGGCAATACCCTAGAATATCCATTCTGTTTTCTCACATAAATAGGTTGCTCTGGATTCTGTTGAGGATAATCCCTAACTTGATCTCGTGCTGGTCCTATCAAAACCTGCTGTTGCGCCGCTGCTGCATTTTCTCTCTCGTCCTGAGTCTTAGCGTCTGATTCATAAGTTCCAGGTGGTTCGAATCTGGCTGGTGCAAGGGTCTCTCTGTTGTTAACATACAGTGTCTTAGCTCGTTCTGGTCTCAAACTGGCAACTCTTTGGATGACTCTAGGTGGATTATTGATCGTAAACAATGGTCTCGATGTTGACAAAGCTCCTCCATAGACATGGTCACCATGATCATCTTCATAATGATGTTCCACATTAACAACAGGAACCGATTTTGTAGTTTCTTCATGTAGTTGTCTCCTCAAAGTATTTCCTGTGGTAATTTTATCCTCTTCCTCTTTTTCCTCGAATTCTTCAGTGATTGGTCTAAGTGTCACATCAACAGGACGTTTAGCATAGATGACTTTCCTGAAAGTTGAGACTTTTTCTTCGGGTTTTTTAATCTGGGAATCACCTTCGGCTTCTGTATCTTCTTCCAAAACTAGTGGACGTTGTTGGCCATTGATGACAAATCGAGGTCTGCTTCTTGAAGTCGTTCTGAATTGGGACAGACCCTGTCTTGTGGTTGATTCAGTTGTTGAGGTGCTAGTGCTTCCACCTGTTGTTGATGAAGGTGTTTCAGGTGTTGTTGTCTGTTTTCTTGATCTTGGAATGGGCTGAACAACTGAAGATGATGTGGATGTCTCTGAAGAAGTTGCGTAGACGACACTAGGCTTTCTGGTGGCTGTTGTTCGATTGACTCTGCTCTGGATGGCGGTCACGTGTTCCTGCAATGGTGAGACGGTGGTCGCTTTAAAGCCTGTTCCATTTGAGGCGGTGTAAGTGACCCTCTTTATTTCACCATCCGCGTCGACGAAACCGAAAGTACCCTTGACGTTACCTAAAACGTCACGGCTCTCGACCTAGCAAGCACGCATTCTAGCTTTCAGACAAAATATTCGCTTTCTGATGTCCATTTGAAAAACTTTTGAAGGGGTATTTGGATTAGTCACCTATTTTCATGGTAACCTCAGGTAATGTAGTAGCAAAAAAAAAACAGGTGACTAATCCAAATATGTTTTACTAGATTTTTCAAGTGGGCAGTCGTTCTAAGGTTAATATTCTAAAGCGATTCAGTGTATACATTTATTCTCTAACTGCGGACATTGATTGAATTATGTTTGTTTTTACTTATTGAGTTGTTCTTCTATTTACCTTGAAGGATCCATCGCCAGCTTCATAACCAAAAGTGTAGGAACCATCCTCGTTGACTTTTCTGATCTGTTTGAGAATTGCCACCTGCTGATTATGCTGACTTTCTGATGTCTGCTGATCAGTGATGTTAGCACAGCCCGCTGTCACCAAGCAAAAGATTGCCATCAACACTGGTGTCATCTTGGGCAAAAAAAAATTGTTTATTGATGAGAGAAAATTGTCTTTTTAAGTAAGACTCAAGAAGTTCTACATTTTTAAAAGTATTTGATCTAAATAAAAGTTTAATCGATTCTTTATGGGAATTTTGGTAGAATAAATCCTGAAGATTAGTAAAATTTTCAAGAAATTTGCCTTGTTCTATGGAATTGCTCTATCTTCTTTTTCTTTCTTTTGACATACAGTAATTACTTATAAAATCGAAGGAAATAGGCCCAGTCTTAATTGCTGCGAATTTTGGATTTTCATGTTTTAGCTTGAATTTTAGGTGAAAGCTTCCATTTTTATCTAATATTAATTCACAAGAGCTGCTTTTATTCCTTAAAAGATTCTTTACAATCCTCTTTTGTTGGAATTTATTTTAAAAAGTTTTTAGAAATCATTTAGTAATTATCTTTGTAAAAAAATTGTAACCAGATTATTTTGATTTTATTAAAATCCAACCAAATAATGTAAGGAATTTTTCAGGAATAGAATCAGCCCTTGATCATTAGGATTAGATAAGAATCGCAGCTTTTGCCTCAAATTTAAGCTAAAAACATAATCATATATAACTTTTGTCAGAAAATAATTTCAAACCAAACCATTTTTTCTAAATCACACTTAGATTTTCCTCGCAAAGTTCGCTGGCATTAATATTAAGTCTAATTTTTCTGATTTTATAAATAATTAAAAATTTTCTTTAATTTTGAAGTAGACTGTATGTAGTGAACATCCTTAATTGTGTCGACTTGATGAAAAATCTGTATGTAAATATCAATACGTATTTTGAATCAATTTGATGAAAATTAAAAAAAAAGATAAAAAAAAGCCCTTTTTAAGCTCCCACTATTCGTACAAAAAAACTGCGGTATTTTACAAATTATGAACACGCCGAATATAATATGTAATTGATCACGTGACATCCAGCTATATTTCCTTAATTACATCAACATGAACCGGAGATTGCGAATTCGAATCACTTATCATTTTTTTCCTCTCAAACTGCATTAATTTTTTTTTTAAATTGATAATTTAATTAACTAAGTTATCGGAATGCTAATTTTGTAGTGCCAACCAATATAAAAATTGTACAGTCTTAATATTTCCTAAAACTATTTCAGCAAATTATAAAAAACACGATACATAGGAAAATCCCTGACATTCATCGAACAATTTTGTATTTTGCAAAAAAGACAAAGTTGAAAAAAGAATTCTTATGCTTTTTTTTTCAATTTTCAAAATTTTGAAAATCAATTTTATAACTTTCAATTGTTTTAAGTAAGAAATATTTCACTAAATATGTTTATATGAAAAAAAAATTAAAGGAATATTCCTTTGAAAAAATGACTGCTTACAAGAACGTAATAATAAAGTGAAATGTATAAATTTTCAACAAACCTTAATTATACCAACAAAAAATGTATGCTTGTAAATTATTTACTTTTAGTAATTAATTTCACTTTGAAAAACTAATTTTATAATCATTTGGGCCCACCAAAATTTATTGAAACTGAAAGAATCTACAATTAAAGAAAGTTGTCGAAATAATAATATTAAAAATAAAATGTTGTGCGTATTTCGGTAACATTAATATTCATCAAGTTTTAAGTAACGTTACGCATATTTTTATATACACTTTATAATGTTTTAAGAATGTAATAAACTTAAATTAAGACTTCTTCTAATTATAAACAAATATTAAAGTCTTAGAAATCAGGTTTTAAATTTCTTTCAAAAGAAAATAGAAATAAGTACAATTTATTTTTTAATGAAAAAAGAGAGTTAATAATTTGCATTATGAAGACGAGATTTCTCATAAAAGTATGAGAACCGGCAAACATTGAGACATTAAATTCTAAAACCAGGACAAAAAACCACAGGTTTTAAAACAGGAGAACAATTTGCATTCATTATTTCACTTTCTGCTTGTACAATTCATCTCGAAATTGTGGGACTCACTGATACAATTGTTAACATTTTTTTTAATCTTTATTTTTTTTATAGCTTAGGATATTATTTTTAAATAATCTCAGTTCTAAGTGCTGACAATAATTTTTCAATCATAAAAAGATTTTTTTTTTAAATTCAGAAAATTATAATATATATTACTAGCAAATATGACATGAAAGGATCGAAAATATCAAATCATTCCAAGAAATAAAAATATTTTTAAAAGTCAAATTATTTCAAAATAATGAAAGTTCTTGAATGTTAAAACTTGTTAATAAAAAATATTATTAAACTTATGCCAAAAGTAAATACTCAAAAAATGACCCAATATTCCTAATAATCATGAAATGTAGTAATAAACGTAATTTTTAAAATCGTGCAGACATTAAATTCTAAAACGAGGACGAACAGCCACAGGTTTTAAAATAGGAAAAGGAATTCTATTCATTATTTTACTTTCTGTTTATACAAATCTTGAAATTGTGAGACTCACTGATTCAATTATTAGCATTACTTTCATCATCATTATCTTTTATGGTTAAGGCTATTATTTAAAAATAATCTCAGTTCAAAGTGCTGACAATAATTCTTTAATAACTAAAAGAAATATTTTATAATTTAGAATAAATCATTGAATCTTGAATCATTAAACAAACCCAATTTCAAAAATTAAATTATTTCACAATAATGAGAGTTCTTTAACATTAAACTTGTTTGAGAATTCATTACATCAAAACAAAGCATTCAAAAAATGATAAGTGAATTCACTAAAAATTGACCTATCCACTATTCCTAATAATCATAAGATATAGTAATTTTTTAAATAATCGTACAATCATTTTTTGGCACAAAAATCGTTCTTCTTTGACACTCTTCCGAAATATTCTTGAAAGTTTTTTTTTCTCGCACTTTTTTTCTTTTTTTCCCCAGCTGGTTTTCCTTTAATCACAGTAGTTCACCTTTTTGGAAATTATATTTTGAACAAGGATAACACTGAGAAACTGAATTTAATTTGAAATTTTTTTTTTTATTTATTGAATGTTTTAACTTTTAGTGTGACGTTCACGAGTTGCACGCGGAACAGAAACTCGCGTAAAGTAGCGTAGGTACCTTGTGACTGGAAAGCATGTTACCGCACATGCGGTGAATGTTTACAATAGCTTGCGGGGTGCCGCGAGAGCCGTTATATATGGAGTGACACAATAGCGACCACCACCCTACTTACGGTCTTACTGTCGCGTCGACTCCCATTAACCTTGAAGATCCTTCTTGTTCTATTATTAAGAATTAGAGGAAGGAGGAGGCTCATTAACAAAATTAGGCTCTGCGGTATGAGGAAATAAGGAAAAACGCCCAGTTATCTCGCAATTTTTAACTTTATGGAAATCTTTCCTCTCGAAATCTCAATTAGTAGAAAAATACTAATTCGTAGTAGTTTTCTACTAATTCAAATAGTGCCGATTCGTTTACTAGTAATTAGTGAAAATCTACTAATTCAATGAGTAAAAATAAACTGACTACATGAATTAGTAACTATATCTACTAAAGGAATTGGTAATTCTACTAACTAAATTAATTGGTAAATGTAATGTTGGTTACTATTTTAAACGGTAGTTTCAAGTAAATTACCAAAATTATTTTACAATGAAAAAAATTTTATTAAAATACATAATTTTACGAATTTAAATATTAATTTTAAAAAACTTTCATTTTATTTTCTTACATTTAAATCTCAGTGCATATTTAGGTCAAATTAATGTGGGTCATGTATTAAATTAAATTTGAACCGTTGCAAATTCCTAAAGTTC
>CAKNWW010334329.1:0-17624 GCA_932074435.1 Andricus kollari
TATGTTATTAAAAAATTAAAATTTGACCTGAAAAAGAATATGACCCTGGGGCCAACTAAAACGACGGCGTTTCGGGCGTATCCCCTTTTGATCGCCGGCGGTTCAATTGTAATTTAATAACAAAATTCTTAAAAACATTTCGCTTGTGGAATAAAAATAACTCATGGCAAAAAGGGGAAACAGAGCTCATGAGTGTCATTTTTGTTCAAAATGGCCAATTTCAGTTTTTTTGCATCATTTTTGGAGCTCCATAAGGATGGAGGGGGCGTTTAAATTCAAACTAACTGAGCGATAATTAATTATTGGAGACAACAAATTTCTAATTCGAAAGTCATTTTTTTGGACCAAAACATTCTACTCCCTAAATTATAATCAGTGAAAATGCATGGACAATCAGGGTAAATTCACTAAGAATCAGTGGGATTTCAGTGAAAATCAGTGACCTACTTCTGGCTATTCGAATCAGTGAAATTTGACTAAAAATCAGTGATTATGTTTACTATGATTTCAGTCATGATAAACTGCTTTTTCAGTGTTTTTCTAATGTTCAGCATTTTAGATACGAAAAAATCTCTTTATAAAACGTTTGTTCCTAGTTTTGAACGTGGAATGTAGTAATTTCTAATGTGGATCGTAGTTTTTGAAAAAATGGAAACAATTTGTGAAAAATTGAAAACTTGCGTCTCTTGGTGCAATAGGATTTCAAAACACAGTACCACTCAAGTACCAGGCATAAGACGAATCAGTACTAAAGTACTAACTTTGCTTAAAATTTATTAAGTATAAATAGGGACAAAAGTACTAGAAAACTTCAACTTTATTTTTGTGTTTAATTTTTAGCAGGATTTTTTTATGACGAAAGTACAATAAAAGTACCTTTTAACTTATTGCAATTATTAGAAGTACTCATAGAATGTATACTCCTGAAAAGTTGTGCTGAAATATGACTGAAGTAATAGAAGATTTCGAACGTCCCCCCAGTTTCAGAAGGATCTGTTTTGAGACATAAATCATATAAGTACTTGTAAGAATTTGAACAAACAAAAAAGAAGCTTCTAGTACTTTTATCCCAACAACATTCTTGCATATCACGATAATTTTTTACCTTTTTTTGCGACACAAATGTATAGTTGTACCGAGAAAAAACAAGTGACTTTCTAGTACTTTTGTCCCAAAAAAAATCGTGCTGAAGTACGAAGAAATAAGAGCTTATTTAAATCTTTTGTCTAATCTCAACATTACTTTTCTGGGGCGTAAATCCTATGAAAAATATATAACATAACTTTTCTAGCTTTTTCGCTTCAATAACCAAGCCGCTTAGTTTTATTTCAGCAATATATTTTTGGGGAATAAATACTCTGATCACTTCAACAAATAAAAAATAAAAAAAACACTTTCTAGTTCATTAATCTGTAAAATATTTATCCACAGCAGGATTGTTTTTGTACTTTTTTTGAAGCCTCTAAAACTTTTTTCTCAAAAAAGTCTCGTTGAAACAGGCAAAATATTTACATTTTTGGTACCTTGGTCCTATTTACGAGGGGCTATTTACTTTGGATATCTTATTTAAATCCCAAGATTCAGCGACTCAAAAACAGTTTCAATTCTCGTGGGAGATCTCAAAAATCTTTCCACTCTTCAAAAATCTTCGCGAATCTTTAAAAGATCCTCAAGAGATCCTATGAAATACATCGGGTCGTAGTGAGAGATTTGGAATCTTCAATCGCTAATTCTGTTTTTCAAAGATTTTGAGATTTAAATGATTTCGGAAGTAACTAACCCCTCGCCTATTTCAGCTATACTTTTTTGGAAGTTGTGTATATTAATTTCGTCTCTATTTGGGCTTAAAAACAATATCATTAAAATTATGTACTTAAGCACTGATTGGTTCCATCACTAGGACTCTAATGGGATTTTAGTCGGACTCCCAATGGGATTAGAATTATGAATTAAATTGAAATTTTTAATAACCATTATCTCAAGAACAGGAAAACTTAATCAAGTTCAAGCTGAAATAAATTTGCACACGATTAATTCGTACTAGTATTGGTATTAGCATTAGTATTACGTTTAAAACTAACACACGAATCTTCGGATTTACTTTGCGATGCCTTATAACAGTTACTTAACCCTCAATAGAATTGCTTAAACGACAAGAATCTGTTTCAGCACCACAACTAATCGCACTCTTAGACAAGACAGGGGCTGACAACGCCAGAAGACAGAAGCGTTACTCTTCCTTTTAGCATCTAAACGTTTCTCATTGCATCATTTGTGGTCGGCAATGGCTGCGTTTAACATGCTGTTTATTCATTCATCGAGTGTCCATTTCCACAGCAACTCCGTTATGCGAATAATTGTTCAGAAAATTAAATAAACATCGCTGCGCTCTCTTGAGACTCACTTCTAGAATGAATTTCACAAGGGATGTTCCTATTACCAATTATTGCGAAAGAGGATCGCATGATCTCTAAGATAATAAGTCTATAAAACCAATTACATAGGAAATTCTCTACACAATAACTATTATAATTAGCCTAATCGATTAGGTTCGTATATACCTATAATTAAAATTTAATTACCATTAAACTTTTAATATATCACTTGTCCATATAAAGTGTTAAAATGTTCTAGCCGATAATTTGCAGGAATGGCATCCTTGGATTTAAACGAAATAAGGACAATGCAGCACGATCGGACGATCACTATGAATCTATTACATTGCCTCTTGGGACAAGGTTCTTGAGTGATCGTAGCAGACACTTGGAAACAAATAGACATGGTGCAAGATGGTGCAACATTTGATACGCGATGGGAATGGAATCGTTATTAGTAGAAAGCAACAAGGACTGGATTCTTTATAGGTTCCATATTGGTGCATACATTTTTATACATTGACACATTATATTAATAATTATTACGGAAATGCTCTATATTACTCAGAGAATTTTCGATGTATATATAAGACACTTGGAAAAAGTGATGCATATTCTGACTCTCTTATAGCGTCAAGTTTTCCAGTTTTTAATTGCAACTAATAAAACATTATTGCCAATGCACTTACCTGCTATCGAGCACACTTCCTTGCTGCACCGAATCTACCATAAAATTACGATTTTCCCTTACAGCTGTTTGTTGTAATTATGCTACGTCGACCAATCAAACGGAAAACTATAAACTTGCAGTTATAATAATTGGCAATATAAATGAACTAACATGAATCATTGGCACTTTTACTTAGCACGGGGAACTTATAAACATTCACTAAGCTTTTCGCAAATTGAATCACGTGTGTCTAATTGAGTAATTAAATTAATTATTACCTTTTTATATTCTAAGCCTTATCATTTTTCTTTTGTTTTAAGTGCACGTAAAATATTTTCGTTTACATGAAAAACAGTGTCATCTGAAAAACTGTTACATGAACATAGTTACATTCTCATTATCCTGCGTCTCATTTTTATTACAGCTCAAAACAACACCGAATCGGCATACTTTTGATGATTGGCGTTTTTCCGTTTATACTCATTGAGGATATGGAAGAGTTTTTTATGAAGGGATATAATTCAATTAATGAATTTAGTTTTTGCACTGTTCAGTAGCTATGATTATTAAACTATTAGCTTAAATCGCTTGAAAGAAATTTTTTTATTAAAGTGAGAATGACGATGAAAATGTAAAGAACAAGTTAATTATAATCTGTCTATTAATTATAAAGTCTCACATATAAATCTTTAATAAGATGTTCTTCATCTTTCACGTTCTTGTGAAATTCTTTGGAATGCCATCACATAATCGAGCGAAGAAATATTTGCATGAATCGATCGGTTTCATTACATTTTCAAGCATAACGGCAGCGAAGTAAATTATCGAGGAAATATCTGTTGATGTTCGCTCGTCGTCCTTAGAGCGAGCCTTTTTTACTCTTTTTTAAGCCATTAACCGTTCACCAATAATTTAATAACGAATCGATTACCGATACTCGGGCTGGAAGTACTTTCCAACTTAACGTTGGAAGTTTTATTAAGACCGGAGAATAGACTTTCTATCAATCCAGCTATCCTTCTACTTTTTGCTATAGGTGGTAATTCTTCCCGTTGCAGTATTTGTCCCGTCTTTGACGACAGAGCAATTCAATATTTTGTCTTTCTTGATTGCTTCAGTAACATGCAATAACCCAGAAGTGATCAGTTGCTGGTTTTTATAACTTTTAGACACCAAACAATTTTCGAAAAGTTATGAAGTTGTTATATTGTACATACAATTATACAATTACTTTCCGTAAAAACACGTTTCCTTTATTGCATTGCCTTGTTATCTGTGAATCAAATGATTGCACGATATTATGCCGGTTTATGATTTCAGTGAGTGCCTTGTAGTTTGTACAAATATTTTGTAATAATTGGATTGCTCGCGGGAAAGTCCTTGGAATTACAATCATTATTTCAAACTCAATAGCGTTAATTATACTCAATATGAAGGGATTCTTTTATCAAACAAAAGTATGTAATCATAGAAATTGGTTAGACTGTTATTTTTATCAAAACCAATTAGCCAAAGTGTAAAAGTTCTCGCTTGAGGGAAGAAAGTCAAGGGAGGAGAATTTAAAGCCTAAAGCAGCGCTTTAATGAGCTGTGGTTCCGTTAGCCAACTTAGCAAAATTTATTGACTAATAAAGTTTAGGGCAAATAAAATAACGAGCTGCAAAAGTAGTTCTTTCAAAAAAGGTACGTCAAAGCATTCTTTCTAGAGATCGCTCGTGGGTTGCAGTTGCGAGAGAACTGGATGATTGCTGATTAGGGAGGTAACTGGAATCCCTAATCGCTTCTGCTTTCCTAGTAGAAATGTAATCCAGTGGGCAAATGTTGATTGGTCGTACGTGGATGACATCATACAAGGAAACAATCAAAACCTCATCTTATACAGAGTATTTTACCTATTAAAGATCATAATAAATAAATTGTTCTTCTTACGAAATAATTATGGTCATACTGCGGAATAATCAGGTAAAAATGTAACAATTGAGTCAAAAATAATGTGGCCAAAGGCTACATTATGTTTAATAATTATTATTATTCATGGCGTTATTAATTTATAATCAAGTAAAGTCCTATAAGTCCTATTCTAGATAATTTCAGAATATTTGCGAAAACATCAACAATATTTCAGATTATTGTTGTGATTTTAGGAATAATAAATGTTGTATTGAATAGAACATTTCAATTAAGACGCATTGCAGAAAACAAAAATTTGAATATTCTCGAACAATCCAGAAAGTTCCAACACTTTATATAAATTCCTTGAAAATTCTAGAAAAATCAAGAATATTCTAAAATTTGTATATAATTTTTGAAATAAACAATACTATATTTTTTTTTAAAATATTTTAAAGTATTCAGAAGATTCAAAAGTCTTTAAAATGACTTTGGAATATTTCCGGATTCACATAATATTTCATAACATTACAGAAGAGTCTAGAACTGAACAAAATCGTCCTAAATATTCTATAAAAGTCCAGAACATTCCAGAATATTCTATAATATTCTTGATTACTCAAACAAAGTAAAAAACAATCCACATTTTTTATAGAATTATGAATATAATGAATGTTGAATAAAATTCTAAACTATTCTTCGAAATTCAAGAATATTTTTAATTCGTTGAAAACATTTTACAACATTCTATTTCAGAATATTTCAGGATTTACAAAATATTTTAGTATATTACAAAACCATACAGCGAATTATTTGAAAAAAATTAAATACATTTCAAAATTTTCATAGAATTTTAGAAATGGGGAATGCTAAATCATGCTTGAAAAATCAAGAATATTCCAAAATATCCCAGAAAATTCCAGGGTCTGCAATAAAATTCTACATTCATGAAAATGATTCTACTGTCTAAATTATAAATAGTAAAAATTTAATATCAATGAGTGGAATTTCATTAAGAATCAGTGATGTACTTCTTTTTATCAAAATTTGTGAAATTTCACTGAGAATTAGTGATTATTTACTAAACTTTTAGTCATATTTAACTAGTTTTTCAGTATATAATATTATAGTGAGTAATCACTAATTGTCAGTGAAATTTCACTGATTCAATGACAAAGAGATAGAATTGCCGAATATTCTAGAAATATCAAGAACATTTCAGGACGTACAAAAATTTTTAATGGTATACTCGGAAATAGAAGAATACTCAAAAAAAATTCAAGAAATTCTAGAATATTTTTGAAAATGTCCTGATATTCCATAGTATTTTATAATATTCAGCGAGAGCACTCAGTCTAAACCGGACACAAAAACCTGCTCATAACAAACTAGGTGATGAAAGATATAAAATAGAGCTTTATGAATTATTGAATCTATGTATATGAGGTGTTAAATTAAATTATTAGGCAACCGGTACCTATGTACCATAAAATTAGGATGAGAATGTAAAAATAACAGGTTTACGCAAGCAAAATTATCCCTAATCAAGACGAAAGATTTAATGCATCATTGATACGAATTAATTCAAAATTGCAGAGAGAACGTAGACCGAAACGTGATAATATGAGCCGGACTCTCTACATGAGAAACGTAGAGAACATTTGGACTCTGCTGATTCGTAAACTAATGCATCGTATTCATCAGGCGGAATTATACTCTCATAACAAAAATTCCATTAACGAAGTCGAATTACACCAACGAATCCTGACTGCAACGAATTGCAACAAATGCGCTTATACGCAATCATTATGCTATAGTTACCAGTAATATGGGTTACGATTAGGTATGTATAATCACATAATAAAATTATGCTAGCGTGCGATTTCGGTAACATTCTCACTCTTGATGAATGTTCAAATCAAATGAATGTTATTACTGTAAGAATAGTCATTGTATTTTTATTGTTTATATACTTTCATGAATCGATGAAAATTAATCTGGATAAATTAAAGAAAGTCATTCTTGGAATTGCTTTATTTACTTTTCGATGAAATAAAATTGTAGTACAGTCAGAGTGCATTTAAATTTGTGATTTATTTATTATTATGCAAAAAATATATTTCGTATTCCACGTTCCGTTATTCAACAAAACTTATGAAAGAAAATTGGAGAATTGGGGCATAGCCAATCATGTCGAAATGTCATTTTCTAATCCATGCTCGAGGTCTCGTGACTTCTTAAAGACCGACGAGATAAAAAGTCGTCTGGCATCTACAGCTGTCAGCAAGATGTCCTCTTCCTTTGATTACAGGGATTAGAAGGTCAATGCAGGGTTCATAGTGTGAATGGTCATTTTAACGCCTCTCAATATCGGATAGGCTTGAAGCATAATGGGTAGCTCGCGCGAGACGGTAATTATACCGTTGTCAGTTACTTAAAAGAGGAGGAGCGACTGATTGATCAAACACGCTGCTGAAGAAGTCAATGGCGCTGAACGATTACGAAATCATTGGTCCAAGAACCTTGATAATCCTCGCAAAAAATGCATTCGTGTTTTCTCCAAAAATGTGTCCATCGAAAGTCGACTTCAATAGCAACTTTCTTGCACAAGATCGATCCTATTTTCACAGTTCGTTGACCTCATTATTCTCAGAGAAAGAAATTATATAGGCAATTGACTGATCTTCCAATTTTTTTTAATGGTCATCAATTGACTGCGTTTTCAAAACGGTAGCTCTTGACACATAAATATGTCAAGAAGTAAGTGCACTGTATATAACATGGTTGCTAAACACTGAAACCTTTACAATGCGACGATTCTATATAAGTGTAGAATGTACATGTGACACCATTAAGGTGTGATTTTTTGCCTATATGCAGGTAAGGCATTGATGCAATCGGTCCCCTTTACACAAGCTTAATAATCCTACTACAAGAATATCAATTCGATTCCGATCAAAACTCAGTAAAGATCGTGTTCTCTTGGTGTGAACCTACCATGTGTAAACTTAATACTTTCACGATCAGTGGAAAAGGACAATTTTTTATTTTGTATAACATAATGCACCCAAATCCAATTAGATCAAATTAAAACTGCAATCGTGTCTATGTACGTGAAAGTGTGCAATTCCTTCCGGGGAATATATAATGCTTATAGTTGTAAACTACCTGGTCGTCGTTAGATTTAAATTTACGCTATCATATGAGCAGAACTTTCTTACTCATCGAATTACTTTCTTATGCCACGATTTACTCTCATGACTTTTGATTATTAGCTTGAATATAAGTACCACATGATGTGATCATCGAGTACATATCATGTCTTAAAAGCTGTAATATTCTCAAAGTGTTACTACCGAAGCAAGTTGTAGATTCAAGTTGTAGTTTGGAGAGAAAGTAGAAACACAAGTAACTTTCGAAATCTTTTAAGTAAAGATTTTTCATACAAGAAACAAGGAAAACTTACTGAATCAACTACATTTTTTACTAACTGACGAGCATTTGCAGAGGCAAAGACAAATTGTGCAACATAGACTTGAAGACTGCGGAATATTCTTAGAGATCATTCATGGATAACAGGCCTTCAAGTATAGTTACTTCCCTTCTGCATCATCGTTCTCTAAGAATGACTTTCGTAAAATACAAAAAAATGTTGGCAGTCTCTGGGATACTTTTCACCATGCTGCAATACAAGTATGCAATATTTTCAAAACGTCTTTCGGCTGATGACATCTATTATTTCAATAATGATAAGATGTAGAGTGTGGACATCGCAGAGTTGATAATAAACATACTTAAGATACAAATTTTAGTTTGTAGATTTTCTAAATCCATAAAGCGAGATGTGTTGTGATATCTCAGAAACAACTTTCGGACCTTTGACTATCAAGTTGACTGTAAGGAGGTCACCACTGTACTAAATCACGTTTTCACTTTGTTGAAAATAACCATAAAGTTCTAATCCTTCAAAACAAACTAGAAAAATGTTATAAAATAAAATTTATTCAAATCCTAAAGAGTAATTTAGCGTTCGTAAAAGATAATTTACAGTCGTTGTAGTGCTGTGTCTGAAAGACAGAAAAGCAACTTATTTCCGCAATCGTGATAAAAATATTGTAGACGGACGTTTACATACAGTTGAGGGAGAACCACGTAACCATATCTGATTCCTCCTCCATGACAGGCTCTGCATATTTTCTAACGACCACTGTAAAAACACTTACCTAATAATCACCTTGCAACATCTTTACTGTTTATCTCGTAAATTTAATTCACTGTCAATCAATCGAACGAATGCTTCCTTGAATAGAAATTTCTAACGGAAGGAAGAGTTTGGGACATGTCGGTGTGCAACCTTTTTTATGTCTTGAACTATAATCAAATTGATGATTAAACATTTTAAATTCAATTTCAAAATCTGCTCGAGTAAAAATTGATTTATAACTCAATTAGTTTTTATGTACACAACACTACAGCAATTCCTAACAGAAGGAAGAGTTTGGGACATGTAGTTGGGCAACCTTTTTTATATCTTGAACCATAATCAAATAAATTATTGAACAATTTACATTCAATTTCAAGATCTCATCGAGTGAGAATTGATTTATAACTCAATTAGTTTTTATTTCGAAATATGTGTGGAAAAAAATTAGAAAATATAATAAATTAAAAATATAACTACCTAAACTATGCTTTAACACAGACGTGAATTGAAATCGCAAATTTGATCAAAATCACGCAATGCGGAATTTCATTCCGTTGAAAAGTCTCTCCTGCACGTATCTTGTTCCAGAAAGCTGCGGAAGGAAGAGCTGTATGCGTCTGAGTTGTGTAATGCAATCGCTAAAGCGTTTCATCCAACGAAGTCGTTACCGCTTCGCTCGGATGGGTCATGTAAAAATGCCTGACCCATCCGTGAAAGTGTATAACGCGAGTTCGTCTCGTGCCTGAGCATATAACTCACCGTCGAGTTTATCTTAAATTTCATTGAAAGCGCCGCGATTCTATTAGAATTTCAGGATAAGCCAAAAGATGCTCCTTCATTCTCACTAAAGTCCAAAGATAAACGATGTTATTGCACCCGGATATCGTGACATAACTTCACAAAAAAATTTCGCCTTTTAAGCATCAACTAAAGTATTTCAAAAGTAAAAGAAAAATTCATTCTACTAGTTATCAATGTACAGGAATAATTTTCCTTGCCTACTTTACATAGAATAGAACCCTATAAATTAAAATGCCATTCAAAGAATGAATGCTTACGCCAAAAGTTTTGCATTGCTCTATGGCTACGCAGTACTTTTCTTTTTGCTGGCAATTTGACCTGTCGCGAATTTTATTTCAACATTTAGTGAATAATAAATCAATTTTCTTGAAAAACCGTGACTTCTGATCACTATACTTAAGAGTATAGGAAACACTGAACGCCAATAAGCTAAATTAAATTATTTGCGCTTTGATTCCTAATTACATACAAAGTAAAGGTATTAGTAATGCAAATAGGTACTCGAGCTGAATTAGTTACTTCGGCTGAGATTTTCGTTCAAGATCGATCGGTCATGTGGAACCAAAGTGGTTATAATTACAAGGTGGCTGGGTGGTAAGCAGGTAGTTGGAGTTCGAAATTCATGGCAACTAATTCGAGCTTTCAGTTAGGAATATCCAGAGCAAACCATGATCTGATTATCTAGCTTTAGCAAACTTGAGTAGGACATGGGTGATCTAACGGTACTGCAAAGTTAGATTAATTACACTGTTAAAAATTGCTGTATTAAGTTTAATACACATGTATTGGAAGTTTTTTTCAGATACGTATATTAAATTTAAGATACCACCAAATTTGAAAGTTCAAATACATATCTGAAATTTAATACACATGTGTATTAAATTTAATACACATGTGTGTTAAATTCAATATACATGTGTAGTCATTTTTATAAACATGTGCATTAAGTTTTATACACATCTGTAATAATTTTACAACAAAGTAAATGATTTTTTAATACACATTTGTATTTACTATAATTTAGGTATTGTATTTTTGGGTATAAATTAAATTTTTTTGATGTTAATTTTCTTGACCTGGGCAATACGTAATAATAATAATAATGAATAATTATTACCTATTACCCTGGTCAAGAAAACTAACATCAAAAAAATTTAATTTAAGCCTATCTGTTTAAGTGCTATAATCTTACAAGTATAAGGGATGACGTCAACATGCTACTTGTAGGGGTTGTGAACACTTACAATCCCTGGAATTTCCTGAAATTCTCTCACAATCCATGGAATTCACTCACAATCCCTGGAATTCCCTGAAATCCCTGGAAAACACACTGGAAACACTCACTGTTTCCAAACTGCGAATTGCTTGACGGCTGGCATCAGCTGACATGTTAATTTTGGTATACATAGTAAATAAGTTTAATATAAATGTGTATTAAATTAATTTTAATTTACAAGTGCATTAATTTTCAAATACACTTCATTTATATATAAAGCATAGGAACAATGAAGATAAACATCAAATTTTTATTTCCATTGTATACCGTAAGTCTGTGCTAACCGGGACACGCTGGGAAACCAGACAACTCATAATCTCATTTATTATAATTTCATTTCCCTTTTTTTTTTTAATTCCAAAGATTTTTAATTGCTTTCCGTGAAATTAGTGACATTTTCTGTATTTTGGTTCAATCGATTAAAAAATCAAATTACGTCACTTGAAGTTGCAGAATATCTCGGAGAAAAAATATTTTGTATAAAGTTATGGGTACTTTGGAGACGTGATTTGGTTTTTGAAAAAAAAAAATTCTCTTTAAATCTCTATAACTTTTGACCTAATTAATATATTTGCAATATCTTTCCAGATTCTGGTGCATTTAGACATGAGAATTTTTTATGAAATTTTAATTTTTCTGGTAAATGGTGTGGGATATCATAAATAAGAGAATTTTTTGTACAACTTTTTAAAATGTGCGAACTATTTTCTTAAAATGTTGTCATATCTGTCGTGGCTTGCGATACAAATGCGAAAATTCGATTTCATGGAGAGAAAAAACGTTCCTTTAGCCACAACAAAAATTAAAACCACATTACACTTGCAAGATGCCTTTCTTAAGAAAGAAAAAATTCAGAAAAAATGGGCGAAAAATATAAATGTAGGTTTATTGGGAAAATTGACTTCCACTTTTATAGGGAAGCTGCCGAAATTTTGTCAATTTTGAATCTTTTTAAATTTTTGGATGGATTTCGATATAGAGCAATACATTCTACCAGAATCTGGAAAGAAATGCTAAAACCTAAATAATTAGGTCAAAAGTTTTAGAAGTTTAAAGAAAAAATGTGGGTTTTTCAAATAAATAAGAGCCAAATATAAATACGCAAATATGTTTTTTCTTAAATCAGAAAAGTACGGATCGCCTAATTTTCTGTAAGAAACAACATATTTCGTCCCAGAGAGATTTTATAAATAAAGTACGTTTAACCATCCCTGGTCACGACAGGTCAAATTGACCCGAGGAATAGTTTATGCTATTATATGGGTACATATTTATAATCTTAAGGAACTTCTGCTGGCATCTACCAGGAAAATATTTCATAACAAAATCTTACTTTTGAAATTGTTTGGCAAGTTTTATCATTTAAAAAAATATTTCTTTTAGACTGCACATAAAAAAACTAGGAATTATATTTTTTTCTTTCCAATTATTTTTTAACTTCAGTTATGTAGACTCTATTAATCAATATGAAAACTGGAAAATAATTTAATTGTTTTTAATATTCGTATTGCTCAATATGAACTGATTATGGTTCAATTTTTTTCTGTACATTTCAACGTCGTTTCTTTGTTCAAAATGAAACTTTTTTTACTGTGTGTTTTTAGATAATTAAAGTACTCCTAAATATTGCCAGATCCTTATAACAAATACAAAAATTACGGGAAATGTTTAAAAATAGTTCGGGTCACTTAGGCCCAGTGTGACCATAGTGTACTTATAATCAAGTATGATCGGGGAGGGTTAATTAAAGGCCGTGGCTACGTGTACCAAAATTTCGGTTCGGATAGCCGAATTTTTTGGCTACACACAGACGAGGCCTTAATTAAATTTGACAGCGCTCGCGAAAATTCAATAACATTTTGTATTCTCAACGTAAATGTAAAATAATGTATTCCAAAATGTTTACGAAAAGCTTCAAAACTCGTAACTGAATTAATTGTGCTCAGTGAGTTTTGGTGTGCCGAATAAGTGTATGATACGAAAGCGATTATGCAAAGAAAGTGTGCGAGAAATCGTGAAACGCGACTGATCGTTCTCTAATCCCTTCTGAGAGTTTTGAAGGATGATCTCAAAATTAGTGAAAAATTGGTATCTTTTGTGACTGAGTTCAAGGCAGTAGCCAGAAAGATTTTGGGGAGGGGGATATACAGCAGGGAAAAATTTCGAAGGGGGGATTTGCAGCGGCACATAGGAGAATATATATGCATATTATGTGCATGTTTCAAGAATTTCGGAGGGGGGGAGGATAAAACCCGCCTTATTCACCCCCTAGCTACGGCCGTGACTGAGAAAATGCTGAAAATGATAAAAAAGGTCTTAGTCTGCCAAATTTAATAAATTGATGGTTGTTTGCAAAATGCTGAATTTTTATTGACTTTGCATGGATCCGGCGAACTCTATTTTTTAAAATAATTTCTAAAAGACATGCTACATCTTTAAACATAAAACATTCTAGGACGAAAGTAATCATTCCTGAATATTCATACCATCCGGATATAAAAACATGCTTATAAATATTCAAAAATAAAAATGTTGATTAGCCTCTGATATAATAATTAGGAAAATTTCCGTGTAATTCACATTCCAGTGCTTGATTTCTTATTCTGAATTCTCCCTTTCTGACAAGCTTGCATTTTAAAACACAGACAGGCAATCTCTAATTTTCATCCGTCCGCAACGGTAACCGCATTATCATAATCGCGACTCTAGCGTTTCGTTATTATTACGCGTTTCCCTTTGTGCGTGTCAGATAATAGATGTTGGAACGTAACCCAGGTGAGTTACGATTAAGAAATTAAATTTCAGGAGCTGCAATCCGTTCAAAAAAGTAATAAGAAATCTCAGTGGAATTCGATAAAACGTTGGTCAAACTCTGTGGTTGAATTTGTGTAACTATCGACAGTGTCACACTAAGAGGAAACTGTTTCTGAAGAAAAAACGGAATACGGATAATAAAAGGGAAGCGGGGTCTGCTATTTCCTAGATTTTCGCCACGCGCCATTAGCAACACGCAACTGTCTTTTATTGTACGATATATTTTTCTGGATACTTTAAAATCGCTGGAAGAATTTTACGGGACACACCGGACCACCTACTGCGTTATTAGCCTTTATCGCCTTCTCTGGCGGATTAACGACGGCTGAAAACGATCGAAAGCCGCGGCGCGTGGCACTTCCTCTCGATTTATATAGAAAGCCTCCGCCAGCAATTTCTCGTCGGGCAAGTAAACTTCAATCACCGCTTATGCAATTTTTTTACTTCCTAAACGTAAATTACTCTATTTTAAATTTATTATTTTATAAATTTAAAAAAAGATTTTTTTTTCATCCTTAACTTTCTTCTTTAACTCTTCAAAAAAGAAGCAAAAGGATTTATGCAAACCAGGTTGGATAATGGTTAATCTTATGCAAAATAATAATTGCACAATTATCGAAAAATTCGATTAACTCAAGTTTCAAACATTATCGAGAATTATTCTTCAAGAGTATCGTTAACTCGAGAAAGTGGACTTTTTCTTAGCGAACTAGAAAAAGTACGGCCGAATACGTCACAGAAAAATTCAAGAGAATTCCCTCAACTTTGAGATAACGGCATTCTTTAAATTATACAATGGCTTTTTGGCGCTGAAATGATTTGGAAAAGCACCAATAAGGAGTTAACGGTGTTCGTCCGTAATATTAAGGAGCCAAAAAAAATTGTTATTTCGAGAAAGTCCGTAACCAGATCAACAAAAATTATTAATTAAAAAATAATTATTAAACCCGTCTACTTTCAGTGCATCCATATGTAAAAAAAAGTTGTATAATAATTATTGGTATTTTGAATCAAAATAAACCATTATTCACGCTCTTTTAAAATGACATAATAATAATTCGGCTAATTTAATATAATTAATAATTATGTAGCTGATCTTGAAACATCTATCGAATAAGGATATAATTAAATAAAAGAAAGTGAATTAATCTAAACTAGATTTATAATTTATTTAGTTGTAAATTTGTTAAGAACTAAGTGCTGCTGAAATTAAAAAATCTAGTTTAAGCAAATATATTTTTTAAATAAATTTATTTAGTTAAAACACAGGAACTCCATAAGAGGGCCTCATTTTGCAGTTTAATAACAATGCGAATTTTTCAGGTCCCTTTCTTCACGGACGGTCACATTTTTTTTTTTTTTAATTGAAATAGACTACAATAATTAGGAATAAGTATTCTACTTCCTCAATTATATGTGTTTTTTAATATTTGATAATTACCACAGTTTGCCAGATAATTGTATACGACTTTTGTATTCTTAACCACAAAGCAATGTAATGAAAAAATTTTAATTTCATAATTCAAAACAAATAATAATGTAAATGTCATTATTTAAATAAAAATACCTCCTTGGCTTCAAGTTCAAAACGTTTCTAATTTGAATATGATTACCATTAATGTTTGTATTATTATAATAATTAATAAAATATTAAACACTATCAGTGAAAATAATATTATTGTAATATATTAAATAATGGCGAAATAATTCGAAATTCAAGATAGCACCTTATGATTTATCAATTTTTTTTGTACGTTTTAATGGTAGGTAGGTCCGTTTTCGAGAATGAGATACACACGAAGAAAAATATAAATTAAAGAAGACTAGATATTACTAGTTAATATACTAACCAACCTTGTCAAATATACTGCGGAATAGTTTGCGCTTCATCTTGCACTATTTATAAGTAGTCTTATTTGTAGCATTCTTTCATATAAGCATATTCAAATGAGGTGGCCAATCATTGCGGGGTGGCCAACGATTGTGCCGATTACCCTATATGACCTGCCACCTATAGGACCTGACCACAGGCATTACTTATATTTTAGCCTTGAACAGTGATATCCGCTCTACACGAAAATAAGAAAAAGGCGAATGCTCGAGGATTCGGATATCAAGAAGGGTAAAGTAGATGGCACAAGGCCCAGAGGTAGACCGCCGAAAGCATGGATAGAGTCTGTGAATGAGACATTAATCCAAAGAGACATAAGAAGCCATACAATCAGGAGAACTTACATAAAAAAACGCATGGAGCTGTAGGAAGCTAGTGAAGTATGCCAGGACAGAAAAGTTTGGCGACAGATAGTTTATAAAAAGAATGTGAGTAGAGTGAATGACGCCTGAAACAAAGACCTTGGATACTAATGGGCCCAAGTGGGGAACCACACATAACAATTTTGTGAGGCTTTCCACGTGGGGTGATCGCTAGAGAGATTGATCAGCAACCTGGGTCGGAGCAGTGTTGCGGAATGAACGTGTTACTTAAATAAATAACGCGAGCGCTCTAGATCAATCTAAAATATCTATACCTTACATCTATATACCTATCTACCCTATACCTATATACCCCTCCACACACTACTAGTTTCCAACCGAGCAATTCACGCCTACCCCGAAAGGGAAATGGCTTAATGGTATAATAATAATAATTAGATTCTGTCCTTTAATATCTTGGATCCTGTCAGGTAAAATATTTTTAATATCCATGGATGCTCTACTTCAATATCTAGATTTCTGTCCCATAGTTAAATCGCTAAGATATTAACCAGTAATATCTAGATAATCTTCTGTAATATCTATTTTTCTCCGTGAAATAAGTAATCTGTAACCTGATGTGGCCAACGAGGTTTCCAATGAAAGTATTCCACTACATTTCAGTGGCCAATCATACAATCATTGGCCTATGCTAATCACTATGTCCTGATGGCCAATGATTGTGTTTTTTAAAATTATTGTTAATTTCTTCAAATATAAATTATCAATTACTTTTAACGCTAAACTTACGATGGCAATTTAATTGTTCATAAAATTGATTATTCATCTGTGCATTTTAGAATTTCATTCAATGCATATACAGTATTTTTTTACAAATTGATATACTGGAAAAATTTCTTAACTGGCCAATGATTGTGCCCATTATCCTACTGGTAATTTTCTTTATTAAATGATGTTCGGATTTTTATCAAAAATTATATTTTAACATCAACGAACATTTAAAAAATTATTCAGATCCCTTTTCGATATTTATCATACCTTGTAATCAATTTTAAGATTAAGTAGAGATCATTAATATACATTTTTATGCGAAATTTCGTTATATTATAATGGCGTTGAAAAACTAAAACGTTGAAATAATCAATTATTAAATAATAGTATATTGTTTGACAAGTGTGCGAAGCAGGTAATTCAAAAATTATCGAGAATCATATACGCGCACGTGTTCCATGTGCCCCGCATTAAAGAATGATAAACAACAAATATGTACAAGTATTTTTTTAAAATTTCACTTTATCTTTGAGACACAAATATATTATCTTGACAATCACTGTCGCTAGATACATTTTTAGAAGTCATTTCAACTTTACTATTCAATATT
>CAKNWW010334342.1:0-12795 GCA_932074435.1 Andricus kollari
TTTTAGTCAGTAGGCGCAACGAGCGAATCCGACACTACCCACTTCCCTTGGGTGTCTCTGAATGTACTTACACCGTACGCTAGTTGCTAGCTTAAACTGCTTAAGTGGGGATGAGCGTAGCTGATGCTTAACTCTGGAGCATGGGAGGGAGTAGAGAGCAAGCGCCCAGTCTCTCTTCCTCTCATGCGCCAAGGTTACGTCTCAGTTACGCTTATCCCCACTCTGCACCCACTTAAGCAGTTTAAGCCAGCGAATAGCGCACGGTGTAAGAAGGCTTCCTAAAAAATTTTCCCCTCCTCGAACACTTAAAAAAAAAAAAAAAAAAAAGAAGCTTGGTCGGTGGAATTGCACTCATGGTCGCGTAGAAGATGAGATGTCTCGGCACAAGCCGCGCTTCAATTCATCTCATGCCAAAAACATCGTGCATAACGCTCTGAACCGATCCGAAAATGACATTAAGATCGGCTGCTATCTCCCCGACGTTCACACGACGATCTTTCAGGACAATTTTCTTAACTTTTTCGATGTTTTCGTCGGCCACAGAGGTGGATAGACGACCAGATCAAAGCAAATCACCAGATCAAAGCCATCATTTCAAGGCTGTTTTTCGGTATTGCAACAGTCCTCCAAAAATATAGTCCTGAGTGGCTCCATTCTAATGCCACTTTATTTTGATGCCACTAAACGACGTTTTAGTACAAGTTTTTTGGATCATAACAGGACTGAAGTGAGAATCAAATTTCAATGACGTAACGGAGCACATGGGACGTCCGTGAACCGTCACTGTAACTTTCTTTATATTGTTTTTACGGTTATATGGCTTTCATCATGTAGAGTCGTTGCAAACATTTAAAAATGCAACAATAAAACGGTTTCTTTATGCATGTATTGTGAAAATAGCCCAGGGGAGTTTTCTACTGGTGATTTCTCCGATGTGAAAATCAGGTTACGAAAGAGAGCTCAGAGAACCCGAAGATGAAAAAATTAATATTTTCGTCGTTCTGGAAGATCTAGCTATTAAAGATTTTTGGCAAAAAGCTTTAATTTGGAAAAAATTTACGGTGAAAGCTGGCCATATCATGTACAATATACATTTTTTATCTCCACGAAAAAATCCTAAAAGGACCTGATGACACTATTTTGAGAAAGGTAATAATTATATGTTTACTGTAAAATCGAAATCACAGTATAGAAATGAAACAAAAGTCCATTCTTTTTCATTCAATAAACTGTATTTATAATGTATTTTGACTTACTACTCGTTTAAAAAAAGTAACATTAATTTAAGATTTTGGTCGCATGAATTGTTAAAGAAGAAAAATTGAGGTTAGTATCATAAATCTTGTAGCATTCTAATTTATTCCTAAAATTACCGTCACTTTTTTTGTATCCTACTCAAATAGAACATTGACTAGATTAACTTGGAACTTGCACTTGCTGAGGGGAAAACAAACCGATTTTTTTTAAACGAGTAGTAAATGAAAATACATAATAATGCAGTGTATTGAATAAAAAAGAATTTTCTTTTGTTTTATTTGTGAATTGTGATTTCGATTTTGCAGTAAATATACAATTATTGAACTTTATCAAAATAGTGCCATCGGGTCCTTTTAGGATTTTTTCGTGGAGAATGTTTTCTTTTAAAAAATGTTTATTGTAAGCGAACTGACCAGCTTTCACGGTGAAATATTTCAGAATTAAAGCTTTTTGTGATGAAGCTTTAATAGCTGGGTCTTTCGGAACGACGGAAAAATTAATTTTTTTCATATTCGGGATCTTCGGATTCTCTGAGTTCACTTTTGTAACCTGATTTGCACCCCGGAGTGATACATATCGGCATAATTAATGCAATGAACATAAAAACACTGGTACCCAGTAAAAGAGAAACTAATTGGGGCGAATTTCAGCGAATAAACATTCTTAAATTCGCCCGAATTCTGCTTTCTGATTCGTTTAAACGAATTGAGCCACCGCGAATTAAATGCGCTTCAATTCGTTTTAATTCGTGGTCAAGGACATTTCGAAAACAATTTGTAAAAATTGCATGACTCGAGACTTGAACCAGCGATCCCAAGTGTATGAGTCCAGAGGGCGACCACTGAGCTACGGGACTCATTGATATTTATTTACAACGGATCCTTTATGCCCAGCGCGTTGGTTATAGCTTACGAATTCGATTGAATAGGCCAGCTTTTAACTGATTCGCGCTAACGAATTAAGGCTAATTGGAGGTTGACTCTAAATCTCGCGAATTAAAATGAATTGGCTGACACTGAAATTAATTCGTACTGACACATTCAAATTAATTAGCAGTACAAAAGGTGGGAAAGAGTGAATTTCCATATTTTAAATGAACGAATATCTATTTTTACTACTGTAAAAAAAGCTTTACAGTGTTCTTTTTTCTTTAAGTTTTACATGTATTGTTATAATTAATAATAAGATTACACGAGTGACATCAAATTTATGTTATAATTGACAATTCGATGTTTGAGTTTCTCTTTGTTTAACAAACAAACAAGCAATACGACACAGTAATTAATTATGAATGTACTGCACGAGATTTCACAGGTTACGTAAAAAGTGAGGTGAAATATTTGTCATTTTGACGCTTTGTTTACATTTATTCTAAGAATCGAACATGCCATAGCTAATGATCGATTTTAATGTTTTACATACCTTTAAGCTCGGGCTTATAAAGAAATAATCCAATATGAATCACTTTTGTACACATGTAATGTACGCTAGGTACATAAAACGATGTTCGAAATAGATTTTTAACCTACCCGACGCGCCGCATTACTCGGAGTTGGTCAGCTGAATTTCTCTCCACGCAGTCGAGCGTGACCGCGCTTAGAGTGGGGTTTTATGGCTTCTTGGAATTATACTCCCCAACAGCCCCGAAAACGGCCATGCTCGGAGCTTGGACTGTATTTATTATATGGGTTATTTTCCACGCAGCGGGCACTTTCGAAAAAAGTGGCCAATTTATTTAAAAGGCATGTAGAGCATTTTGACGTCGCACCCATTTTCCATATCTCTTGTAACTATTATTTATTATTATTATTATTATTACTATTATTGTTACTCCTAAATAAAGTAAAAGAATGCATTTAAATTTTCACAAATGAGAAATAGTATAATAGAAAATACATACTAGATGTAAAAAAAAAGATTAGAAGTATTTTTTATTTATTGAAGAAAAAAGATTTTAACTAATTTTTTAGAATTAAAATGAAACAATTTTTGATTATATTTTAAAGACTAAAAATTAGGTAGAAATAAAATTGCTTTGCTTTGTAAATATAATAACATAATTATTCGAAATTATGTATCAACCTTATAAAAACCCTTGGAATCTTTTTGAATATCCTATAACCTTACAGGTCCTGTAAAATCCTTCTGTATCTTTCAAAATTCTTTAAAACAGCATGCAAAGTTATTGAATACTTTAAAATTATTCAACCCGTCGGAAATCCCTTGAAATTGTTTAAATCTCTTGAAAATACATTGGAATATCTTAAAATACCCTAAAATAATTCAAAGTCTTTGAAATTCCTATAAACTATTGAAATGAATAAAACAATTAAAAATCCTTTGATATCTTTTGAAATCCCTTGAAACTTTTTAAAGCTCTTGAAAGTGCCTGCAAATCTTGTACAATACCCTCAAATATTTCAAATCCTTCGAAATTCCATTAAATTATTGGAATCCATTAAAAATTTCTTTTTAATCTTTTAAAATAACCTAAAATATTTGAAATCCTTTTAAACCTTTTGAAATATTTTTAAAATCTTAAAAATGCCTAGAAATTTGAAAAAATACTGTAAAATATTTTAAATCCATTCATTATTTAATCGTTAGTTGATCCTCGGGATCAATTAAAAAAAAAATTTTTTTTAATATAAAACGATCCATCAATTTAAGTAGATGTGAGTAAATTTAGAAGAATTTAATTGAATTTTAATAATTCAAAAGAATTCCAAAGAATTAAAAGAATGCAGGATAAATTGATAAGAATTCAGGTTGAATTCGAAAAAATAATTTCAAATCTCTTCAAATCTTAGAAACCCTACGAAATACCTCACCTCTTTTGAATAAATTCTTAAAAATCCAGTAAATTTACAGATTTTAATAACTTTCATAAGTGAAATAAATCGAAAAATATTTGTTAAATTACCAATTTATTGATAAATTATGTATGCTATTTAGAGGTTGTTTTTTTAAACCAGGTACTCAAATATTTTACCTTAGATTGCGCTTTATTTGAGCTTTAGTCTTTTCAATGGGATTTTCATTAATTTTTTCACGCTATTCTCTTGCTGCCTTAGCTCTTTTTTCTTTTTTTTTATCTTTCCTCTTCTTTTAAAAGTTTTGATGGTGGATTGGATTTTTCACTCTTACTTTTGGCCATTTTTCTGTTTATTTTCTCCGAGTTTCTTTGTTTATTTTCTCCGAGTTTAATTAACAAAATAACCATTAAAACAGTAAGTCCTTGAAAAATCACCCGGGTATCTCAAATTTCAGTTCTTAACCCTACTTCCCCGAGGAAAATGTGATTTAAACACCTAGACTACTAGGTTTAACCATTAAAACAGCAAGACCTTGTAAAAACACCCGGGTATCTCAAATTACAGTTCTTAACCCTACTAACCCGAGGAAGGCGTTATTTCTACACCTAGACTAGCAGGAAGGACCTTTGGAAAAACATCCACCTCATTACTTTTCAATCATTATAATATGAATTTTTCATTAATAAATAATAATTCGCATTATTTAATTTAAATGAAAATTAAAAAGACGTTACGAACTTTTGTAACTTTGTAAATTTTACAATTAAAAAAGTAATTCTATGCATCATTTTCAATTTAAACCTTGTCTTATATTCAAATAAATAAATAATATTTATTAGTATTAAATAATTATATATTTATTCACCAGTTTCCTCTTTTTAAAATAATTCAACTTTTTCCCCTTTTCTATTTTCTCTATCACATTTTAAAAGTAGAAGAAAATTTAAACCATGGAGAATAGACATAAGGAGACCAAAGTAGTGTAACCGAAAATGAGCAAATTTTTGTCGTATGAAAATAGTTACAATACTAATAATGGTGTGGCACGCGTATGCCTATGTTCACATCTATTGACATTTTGCAAAATTTATATCTGTGATATGTGAGTGACATATAGATAAATTGTCACTTAAATAAAAATATTGAAATAATATTATTCATCGCGAAACATCTTTTTTAAAGTGGGTATAATTGTAGTCATCCTGCAATAGACGAGGTAGGTACTTTTGAATTATTGCGCTAGCGAATTACTATAACCCTCGCAGGTATAAAGATTTGAATAGAGAATAATTAACATTTTTAGATTTCAACGTAAAAGTCAGAATTATTGTATTTTATAAATATGGGAGTTTTCATTAGTTTAAAATTCACTAAAGGTTTCCTTTGGAATTTAGTTTCATTGTATTCATAACCGGGTTTGTATTTTTGTTTGTACCTTGAGGTTAAATCAGGTTATATTTACACGGACCATAACGGCAGCCATCTATACGCGTACCACACTAGCGCCGCGCTCGAGAAGATCTAGCATTTCGATGCGTTATTGTTTGTACATCCGACAGAAAAATGCTCGTTTTTGGTGAAGTCAATGTACAGGACTTTGGGCTCCTTATGTCTATTCTCCATGATTTAAATAATGAAGAATTCTCATAAGCATGAAGTTGCAAGCAACTAAAACAAAATACTCCCTGTACACTATTTTAGCTCGCTGGTACGTACCACTTTTCAATCTGAAGTTAGCCAAGTAAAACGGTACGGACGATGGCATCAAAACCAGACGATTTGTTATTATAATAGGACGCCAAAAAAGTGATGCTCAATTAAAATGGAACCATAGTTTTTACAGTGTACGGCCCGCTTTAACTCTGCATTACTATTGGTAGTCGAATCGACGAACACAATAAACAATGACTTGTTTACAAAGCTATCAATCAATTTATAAGTTAAAAAGACGAATTTTTCACAAAACAGTTAACTTTTCAACCCCGAAACGTGAATTTTCAACAGAGAAAATTAATTGTTTAATAAAAAAGAAGAATTTTCTAAAAATACCAAAATATTCAACAAATAGTTGAATATTCTACTAAAAATCATTTTGCAACCAAATAGTTGAATTTCCTACTAAAAAGATACATTTTTAAAGATGAATGAAATAGTAAAAAATATAGTTAAAAAAATTGATTTCCAACCAAAAAAACGAATTTTGGACAAAATAAATGGATTTTCCACTAAAAAAGACAAGCATTCAACCAAAAATTAAGTAGTTAAATTGGACTTCCGTTTCTGGCATAAAGGTGTTTGTTGGCGGTTATTGTGTGTTGCTAAATTTGGTCAATCAGAGTGAGAATTGAGGTGAGTTAATGGGCAGAGTGTGAAGGAAGGGTTTTTGGAGTGAATGTTTGAATGTTCAAAATAACAGAAGTGAAAAAGTGAGTTATATTTTGAGCGTTTGAGTCACATTTGGGGTAGCCTGAGAGGTTAGTTTGTGTGACGTGTGGAGTAGGGTGGGGAGACCGGTGCAACACGGTAGCAGAGCCAGAGCAGGATAGGTAGGGAAAAGCACGGATGAAGACAAGGTAGCAGGGTGGGGTAGTAGAGTGGCGACAGAAGTTACGCAAGTTACGTAGGGCGATACAAGAGGATTATTAAAATCAGTTTAATGGGTATTTTAACGTGGGTTAAGTATGGCAGAATACAGAGTGAAGGTGTATGGTGGGGTTGGGACGAAGAAAGGGAATATTTAGTAAGAAATGAGATGCCGGGAAACTAGGAGAGGAAGGAACGGGAGATAGGAAAATAAAAAATAGTAAGAAAGAAAAAGAGATGAGAAACGAAAGTAGGGAAGATTGGAGAATATGTTACTGGAATATAGCAGGATTGGAGAGAAAGGATAGGGATTTTATGAGAAATTTGACACAATGGGATGTAATAGTATTGATGGAGACGTGGCTAGATGAAAAGGGATGGGAAAGAGTAAGGGGAAGGTTACCAAGAGGTTACAAATGACAAGTTCAACATGCAAAAATGAAAAATAAAAAAGGCAGAACAATGGGAGGAATGGTGATGGGAGTCAGGAACGAATGCATAACAGGGAAGGATAGGAAGGAGAGGAAAAAGCAAAAAGAAGGAATAATAGTAGAAGAGGTAAATATGGGAGGAGAGAAGTGGAAGATAGTGGGAGCTTATGTGAACAGTGATATGCAGGAGAATGTGGAGGATATGAGGGAACTGATGGAAGAAAATAAGCAAGACATTAGGCTCATAATAGGAGGAGATTTTAATGCGAGAACAGAAGATAGATGAGGAAGGGAATGGGATGGAGAGAGAGGAAGAACATCCAAAGACAAGATACGGAATGGGGAGGGAAAGAAATGGTTAAAGAGTCTAGGGGAGATGGGATGGTTTATTCTAAACGGAATTATAGAGGGGGATGAGGAAGGGGAATATACACGTGTAGTAGGAAAGAGGGAAACGGTAATTGATTATGTAGTAGTGGACGAAGAGGTAAGAGAGAAGACAAGGAAACTAGAGGTAGGGAACTATGTAGATTCGGATCACTTTCCCATATTAGTGACAATAGAGGGAGAAATGAGTAATAACAATAAGGCTAAAGAGGAAGCAAAAGTAAAAAGAGCAGGAATATGGGATTGGTCAATGGAAGGTAAAGAAAAGTTTAAGGGAAAAGTCAGGAATATCCAAATGGGGGAAGGAAATGTAAACGAGGAAATGGAAATAATGATAGGAGAAATAAAAAGAGTATTAGAGCGCACAAGCAAAAAAGAAGTTGGTGAAGGAGGGGATAGAAGTGGATGGGATGAGGAATGTAAACAGAAGAAGATGGAAGTAAGAAGGGAATTAAGAAAATAGAGAAAAGAGACAAGTATTGGAGAAGAATATAGGAGAAAAAAGAAGGAGTATACTGAGTTGTGTGATAAAAAAAAAGAAGAGGAAGATAAAAGGTTTTGAGGAAGAAGCGGAGAAGGCTAGGACGGAAGAAGAGATTTGGAAGGTGGTAAATAGAGAGAGAAGAAGAAGGAAAAGAGTAAACCAGGATATTGAGATGATAGAATGGAAAAAATATTTTATGGAATCACTAGGAGGGGCAGAGAGGAAAGTTAGGAGAGGAGGAAAAGATGGTAGGGAAACAGATGAGGCGGAGGACATCACAAGGGAGGAAATTGTAAAGGTATTAGGGATGATGAAAGATGGAAAGGCACCTGGTATAGATGAGATCCCAAATGAAGTCTGGAAATATAGGGGGACAGAATTAGAGGAATGGACATGGATAATGTGCAATAGAGTATGGAAAGGAGAGGGGTGGCCAGAGTTATGGAAAGAAGGAGTAGTGATACCAATAGTGAAGAAAGGCAAAGGGGAGGAGGTTAAAGATTATAGAGGAGTAACACTAATGCCAAAATTGTATAAAGTATATGTGACTTTTGTCGGAGCGGTTAAAGAAAGAAATTGAAGAAAAAAAGATAGAGCCTCCGAATCAGACAGGGTTTAGAAAAGGGATGGGGTTGATGGACAACATATATGATCTGAACTATCTAGTAAAAAAGAGGCTTAAAAGGGAGAAAGGGGCAAAGATAGCAATGTTCGTGGACTTTAAAGCTGCGTTTGACTCATTAGACCGAGGCGAGATGGATAAAGTTATGGTGAAAAAGGGGATACGAGAGGGATTAATAAAGAGAGTATCGGTAATTGTTAGAGAAACAAAAAGAAAGGTAAAGGCAGGAGAACAAGTAGGCGATAGTTTCTGGTTGGTGAGAGGAGTAAGGCAAGGGTGTCCTTTGAGCCCACTTTTATTCAATATATTAATATCAGACTTGGAAAAAGAAGAGAAGAAAAAAGGGCGGAGAGGAGTTAGGATAGGGAGCGAAAAGATATATACACTGACATACGTGGACGATATTGATATTGATGGCAGAGGATGAAGAAGGGATGGCGGGCTCAATTACTGGATTAGAGAAATACTTAGATGGGAAAAAGTTAAATTTAAATGTAGAACAAACAAAGATAATGAGGTTTAGAAAAGGAGGGGGAAGAAAGAAAGAATGGCCGACTTTCGGCCCAACTTTGGGCCGACGATCAGATAAACTGTGGCAGATTGGTCGGAACGACCGCAAGAATGCGGTCGGTCCGACTCTGTATACAGCAGTGGGTTAGCCACAAGTCACCTTGGTGCACCCGATGGTCGGTCAAACCTTGGTCCAAATATGGGCCGGCCGTCGGACAAACGCTGGTTCATGGTTTCAAAAAGACCGTAAAAGTACGGTCCATCCGACTCTGGATAAGAGATGGCCCGACCATCGGCATAAAATTGGCTTGTACAAGTCATCATGATGCACCCGTCGTCGCAGTACACGATACAATTTCTAAGTTCCGTCGATGCAAATTTTAAATGCTTGTTAAAAATTACATTTTATGTCATCAAAAGTTGCAAAATGGTCTAAAACGCGAAAAAAGCCAATATTACACGAAGAAAAATCATTTAAAGTGGGTGCCAAAAAAAAAATGTTGAAAAACATTGTTTAAAAAAGTTTGAAAAAAATTTTGAAAAAAAAATTTAAGAATTTCAGCCCGGGGCTAAGAAACCTTAAAAATTGCAATGGGTTTAAATTATTTATTTAAAAGTTATTTCACTTGTATTCACGTTAACAGTTAATTTATTTTACATCTACATGATGTTGCATAATAATAAAAAAATTATTGAGAGAAGAGTTTAAAAAATGTTTAATTTTAACTGCTTTGAGCTGTGGCTTATGAGGATGGTTTTTTCATTGACTTTCAATTCTGTAGGTATAGAGTAATGGGTAAGACTCCTGCCTGCTAGGCGATAGATTCAGGTATAGATGTGGGTTCGAAACCCCGTAGCGATAGAAATTTTATTTGTGATATAATGTTTAAAAATGTAATATATCTATTCATTATAAGGAGGACCATTAACATTTATAGTCAAAATACTCGCAATCAATTATTAATAATTTTTTGAATACCTTGAACCTTCAAAAATCAAAGTCGGCCCCACATTGTTGTCCAAGGTTGGGCCAACATCAACTTAATAGATGGCCCATATATGGAACCAAGTGTCGGGCCGACGTTAAGAAGTCAAAGGCGGTTGAGCGTTATCATTTAGCTGGTTGGCCCGACCAGTGGAGCACAAAGTTGGACCGACCGTGGGCCGACGGTCAATTCTCTCCTGGGTTAGTTCCGGAGATGACACCCCCCACTCTTTTCTCAATAACTTATAAATAACCCATTTTTTCTGACCCTAAATATCACCACTGGGCACAGAAAGGATCAACGAACCCCATATATTTTTGGCAGATTTTTCATAATTTTGTTCAGTGACTTACAGCCATTTAAAGTTGAGTATTCTGAGATGATCATAGGATTATTATGCTTTTTCACCTTTCATTCACCCGGAAATAATCGCTAATCATCTGAAAATGTTGAAACTCGGTATCAGTATTGGCAAAACCTTCACCTGCAACATTCATGTTGTCTCCTATTTTTAGAATTTCTTTTTTGCTGAGATTTTCATGAAAATCTGCACAAAAATCGAGCTGCCTAAACTTTTTGGACAGACAGTAGTATGTCGACGACTGATCGTGTTGTAATTTCCTCTGATCCCATACAATGGGCTCCGAGGGTCCGTTGCCAGAGACCACCTAATGCCGGGCACTGGCCTAGTACATGCAGGGATGTTTCATCATCCCTGCCGCATCTCCTGCACTCTGTCGTGGGGTTATACCCCATTTTGTGCATATGATAGTTTAAGCGGTTGTGCCCAGTTAATAATCTGTACCACTGTCCTTATATCTTTCTTGGGTAAACCCAGGATTTCCCTGGCTCTGTCCATCCTATGGGTATAAGCCAGGTTGGTTTTCGCCTGACGGCAACCCTCGATCTGCTCCCAGTATTCCAGGTGTTTTGTTTGGATCCAGCTTTTAATGGCCAAACCGATACAGCAAGACGCTATTCCCAGTACCGGTTCTGTTCCTACGTGTTGAACCAAGCTATTGTAATTGTGTGAATTAAAACAGGAGATATGAGACTTGTAAAAAGAAGATTAAATTTGGACTCTAAAGATTTAGTCAAATGAAAATGATGCTTCTGCTGTTGGTAACAAAGTTCAACTGCCTGACTCTTTTCTTACAGGCGTACTGTGCGCATGACCATACCCACACTTTCACAGAGAGCCCTGAAACGATTTTTCGGCAGGGCTTTAGTTAGCATATCAGCACGCTGCAAATCTGTAGGAATCTACTCTGATGTCAACATTTTTCCTTCGACCTATTCACGAATACAATGATGTCGGATGTCGATGTGTTTAGTTTTTGAATGAAATTCTGGGTTCTTTGTCAGACAGATGGCTCCTTGATTATCGGCATGAAGTGTTACAGGTATCACACATTGACATCCGATATCCCTGAGTAATTTTCTTAGCCACGTCGTTTTTCTCGCAGCTGCTGCTGCCGCAACATACTTTGATTCCGTTGTACTTAAAGACACAGACTTTAGACGGTGCGATGACCAAGTTATTGGTTCGCAAGCATAAAAAGATAACCTGTAGTAGACCTGCGCGTACCAACGTCGCTAGCCTAATCGGCTTCAGAGTAGACGCTAAGCTGGAGATCACATTCGCCGCTGCGATATTCTATCCCTAAATCTAAAGTTTCAGCTAAATAGGAATAAATTCCTTTCACAGCCTGCCAGTGGCTTTTATTATGTTTAAATAAATATCTACTTACATTATTAACTGAGTACGCGATGTCTGGCCGCGATACAATAGAGAGGAACATAAGAGATCCTACCGCTTCTCGATATGGAATGTTGTCAAGTGCTTTTTCATCGGACACGACTGGTACTAATTTTGCATGCGGGTCTGCTGGAACACTTACCATTTTTGCTTCAGTCATGCAAAATTTCTCAACAATTTTCCTCGCGTAAGCTTTTTGATGAATAATAATAGACTTTTTGTTACTATAGCGAACTATCTGTAACCCTACGAAATTACGAGAGTCGTCAAGTGTTATCTCGAACGAACTTTTAAGCGCGTTCACAACAGAGTCTATATTTTTCTGATTCTTGGCTGCTATGAGCCCATCGTCGACAAATAATGCGAGATACACCCTCATACCTCAATACACACTCGTCAGCTTCAGATTCTTTAAAATAAAAACACTTGAGAAACACTTTGAACCTTCGGTTCCAACACCGTGGTGTTTGCTTGAGGCCATATAGGGCCTTTTTTAATTTACACACCAATTTTTAACCTTTCACTTTGCTGCCACTGTTGAGAGCTTCTGGAACCTGCATATAGACTTCTTCGTCTAGTTTGCCGTAGATAACGCAGTCCGAACATCGAACTGAGTGAGTTCCAAATCTTGATGCGCCACCATGGCAAGCAGTACTCTGATTGAATCATATCTCACCACAGGTGAGAATGTTTCCGTATAATTCAGCCCTTCTTGCTGGAGAAAGCCTCTGGTATATAGTCGTGCCTTGAGTCGTTAAACCTCTCCTTTTTCATTATGCTGCACCTTGAAGACTCACTTTGAGTCTATAGTTTTCTGATCTTCAGTTTTTGGCACGATTGACCAGGTTTGGATCTTCTCGTGTGAATTTATCTGGTCCTTGATGGTTTCTATCCATTTTTTCTGCATCTGGACCAGTGACTACATCTTTATATGTGACGTGCGCCGAAGAAAGGGGGCTT